>VWPU01010775.1:0-41759 GCA_013398955.1 Callaeas wilsoni
TTCCTTTCTTTCTTCCTGTCTTTTTTTCCTATGGCCTGAGCAGACTGCTCCTGCCTGATGGCTGCATTGCAGAGAAGCATTGGAACTGTGTACTCCTTTACCAAGACCCTTGCCAGCTGTTTATTTACAGTTTCATTGCACTTATGAGACCTTGTTTTCCAGATGTTTGTCCTTAAGAGTTGCACCAGAAGGAAAGTGGTCTATAGCTCATGGGAGATAGATCATCCCTCCCTCAACAAAGAAGTGGCTCATGGGAAAGGAAAAAAGCTTTCTATGAAGCTGAAAGTAAATAGAACTGAAATAAATCAAAATACTGCAGGAAAATAGCTTTGAAAACAGTTCCCTGTCTTATTTCCTTTAGAAACACATCTTGTTGAACTTCTCGGCTCCCCAAATCTCAGCAGATGTAGAAGGCTTCATGCAGCGTAAACTCTCTCTAAAGACTGCTCCTGTTATCAGATGTTCTTTCAGTTCCTCTGAATCATATATGTGCTGTTGAGCGTGTGAGACCAATTAATGTTACCGTCCTTTTTTTACTTTTTTATTCCACTGATATTTTCTTCCCTTGAAAACAGACAAGCACATGCTTTTTGCATTTTCTTTCCCTAAATTCTTAATCTCCCTGCCCCTCCTGCAGTGAACCTAATGTCCTCGATGACTCCCCGAGCCTGGCCACTGAGGGCAGCCTCTCTAGGTACAGTGTTAACACTACCTGTCTGTCAGTGTGTGTGCTGGGAAACAAGCTGTTTCCAACGTTCTGTCTCTTCCCCTCCCCTTTTGTCACTCTCTCCATCTCTGTCTCTTGTGGCTCATCAATATTCAGGCCTGCAAGTCAAAGGTGTAGCAACCCACCTTCAGTTTTCAGCTTTGATTGCCAGTAACTTTGAGAAGGCTAAGGAGAAGGGGAAAGAAAAAAGCTATAGTGAATGAAGCAGCAGGCTGGCCTTGGGGTTTTTCCCTTGTTTAACAATTGCTTGAAAGGCATGAGAAAGATGATCCATGAGGCATTAGCTGTATCCTGTTATAACCATTAGTCTGAAGGCTTATGTAAAATGGAGATACCTGTTTTTTCATTCATCTCACAATGCTGTCACCACAAAAGACTTAATATCAAGCTGAGTTTTTTACCATTCACTGATAAAACTAATTATGGTAGGTCCTGTGGAATATAGTGTTTTGTGGGTGCTTTACAATAATTCTCATTATTTTTGCAAAGCATTTTCAATTCTCAAATGACACCTTAGAAATCTTGTAGGTGGACACCATAAATACATACCTAAAATGGCTCTGTTGAGTTCATGTCTAGCTGTTCCCCATTACCCATAGACAGGGAAACAAACACAAATGGGTCAGGAGTGAACTTAGAAGGGAAGGCTGCACCTTTAACACCCAGATCAGTCATGTTAATCATTCTCCCTGCCCTGTTGTTGTGCTCCCACCTCTCAACCCATCTTCTTGAGGCTGGAGAGTTGTTGTTAGTCCCAAGAGCATCTCTGTTTCCTCCCAGGAGAACATGGCCCCGTACATTGGCAACACAGAGGGTAACTTGATATTTCATTCCTGCACCAGTGGAAGCTGTGGATATGTTGAGAGGCATTTGTATGAATGGTTTCTGTTCCATTAGCTTGGGTTTTGATGTTGGTAGTGGCTTTTTGGGATGGGGACAGGCTGCTGTGTTCATTTGTTCCCTCTCCTCAGCTGACAAAAGGAGAGTTTATCATCGGTGCTGTCACTGAGCTCATTCCATGCAACATGGTGTCCTTCGTGTGTGTGAACCCTGCTCTGGCAGACTGGTCTTTGATCGGTTAGGAAAAGACATCAGCTTCTTGGCAGAGGCAAGAGTATTGTTACCTGGTTTTGTGACAAAATAAGATGGACTGCATGGTCATCTGAGCTAAAGAGGTGAAGAGAAATCATTCAGTCAAAGAACTTCTGCGTTGTCCCTTTAGCAGCACTAAAAACTCACTACAGTTGAGCAAGAGGATAAAGGGGAAGGTCTGTATCTGAGCTAAAGCCATAATGACCTGATACTCAGTTACATCAGTGTTGGTTTTGAAATGTTTTGATCTTGTTAAGTAGGAGGTAGCTACTCCTAATTACAGTGGTGAGGCTGAGCACTATGAGACACCTAAGTCAATAAATGTGTTCAAACAAAATAATCCATTTTGAAACCTGAAATGTAACCAGCTGCACAATGGGTTCCCATTAATTCCTGTCATAAAAATTTTTTCTAGGGACCACGACACTATCCTCCACCCTGCTCTATGGTACAGAGATCTCCTAAAGCAAATGGGTGAGCAGATGCACTTGGGAGTCTGTTCTGCTGAGGTTTATTATTCTTTTCAAGAAGTGGGCACTAATGTCTTAAGGACAGGCACCAGGACTGCAAAGCCTTAAGAAGGAATGAAGACACTGCAAATACGTCTAAAAAGATTAGGTTAGATCTCTGGGAGGAGGAAAAGATGTTTCAACTGCATTTGACTGTTAAACGTTAAATGTGAAAATTGGATTCCTACTCCGTTGGGACAGCAGTAATAAAGCAGATGTTGTAGAAGCTTATTGTGTTGCAGGGATTATAGGGCAGAGTTAATTTGTTTTTACATTCAGGAACATTAGTTCTGAATAAAGCAGGCTTGAGTTTTTCTCACGTAACTTTGATTTTGGCTGGCACACAACAATAACTTTTTAGGATCACCTTCTGAATTCATAAGCTGGTGTTCAGTCATAACTGAAATAAAGAAATAAACAATATTTACTAGGGACTAGACCCTTATGGAAGGTAGGAGTCTTAAATAAATTAAACAAATTGTGACAAATACAAAAAAGAATAAATTCTGTTTCCCTTTGTTCTATAGCAATTAGATGCAGCCTTGAAGAAAAGCAGGGAAGGCAGGAAGGGGAGAGCACTGAAGTGCTCAGGCAACTTGGGGTACAGGGCTGAGTAGCCTCGTGATCTGTTGTGGTTATAATCTGAGAGGACAGGATATTTTCCCAAATCAGAAAGAAAGAAGGTGAAGCCACTGTAATGGAAATCTGTTGCACAAACACATTTCCCTGTAATATTTGTGCCTATCCTAGTTTAATGACTCCTAATAGGAAAAATCAGATTGAATCCACATTGCCAGGGCAATTGTAGCAGCAGATTTAATCCTAACTGGGCTGGAATGTGTCTGGAAATACAATATATTTAACCCATTCTACACTGCCTTTGTCCACCAACCCTCTCATTCATATGTCTAGGGACACAAAGTATGTACGCTCTACCATGATGGTGTGGAAAGCATGTACATCTCTTTAACAGACATTGAAACTTGTTGCTTCCTTTGTTTAGTTTTCTTCTTTCTTCTTTATCTTTGGTGGTTTGGGGTTTTTTTTGCTGCATGGTTTGGTTTTCTTGTAATTCCTGAGCATCACTTCTTTTACTTGCCAACCCAACAAAGTTTGTTTTGGCCCCCACTGTGTGACTGCACTGTCTGTCATTCCTTGTAGCACTGGCAACACGCATCCGTAAACTTGGGTTGGTTTGATCTTTGGCTCACCTCTGCCCTATATAATGGGAGTAACATTGCTGTGCAAATAAACCCCTGACAGAAATACTCAGAGTGACAGAGAATCTTTGTGTTGGGCAGGAAAAAAAATCATGTTTCTTATTCCCAAATAAATCTGGCTTATGTCCTTTAGAAAAACTATTCTTATAGATCACATTGCCATGGGGAGGAAAATATACTGTCAGCTGAAAAGGCACTTGGTACAGTGTTCATTGGCTGGGTCCCACGAGCTGTCAGAAAAACAGTATATTCCTGGTCAGGTCTGGTAAACAAGGAGAGACAGAAAAGGAGGGAGGGCAGGCTGCACAGGGCCAACCCTCTGCCTGCCATGCTCGTTTTCATGGAAACAAGATTGGTAGTTCTGTTCTTTGATGTGAAAAGAAACCCTTAAAAACCCTCATGAAGAGAAAGCTTATATATGAAAATTCAGTCACTTATCTGAAATTTTTGGTCTTTATGATTCTCTCTCCCTCTCTCTTTCCTTCTTCAAAATGTGGGGATAGAGAGCAAAAAGACAGCCACAGCAGGACTGTGCTGTGCACAGGCAACTCTGCAAAACTCAACTGCTCTCAGGTCCACCATTTCCCTGCAATAGATATCTGCAATTTTAGCTTGTAAGATTATCCCAGATTATAACAATTTGTGTAATGATTCGGTACTGGAAGTAAACATCCACCAGCTCACTTAACTCATTTCACTTATGTTATAAGCTAGGCTGAAAATCCCAGACTCCAGCAGGAAGACATGAAGTCCAGCCTTTTTTTGCTTGCCTATTGTTTGTCTTTAGTGCATGGGAATAGTTTTTATCTTGTGTATAGCCTCTGTGCCCTCACACAGTCCATGTATCTAACCTTTTATCTAATGACTTTTTCAAGTGTTTTCATATCACATGTGAAGTCAGTTTGTTTCAGCACTGTAAACAGTTTTGTACTGAATATAATTGCGGTCTTTCTGCTACGGACGTGTCTCCTTACTCACAGAACTGTTACCTTTCCTTCATCAGAAATTGAACAGTATTTTCAAAGCTAGTCCAGTAGAAATTTTTTTTTCAAGAACTTCTCCAGCTAATTCCTACTTCACTCACATAGCGGTAACCACTGTAAAAACTTCTAGAAATTCAGACGAGTAAGTTTTTATGTAATCCTAGAAACAGAAGATGAAGGAAATTCACCAAGCTGTAATTTCAGGTAGTCTGGATCACAAATATAAAGACTACCTTAAGTGCAGTCTTTTTGCTTTAATAAGGAATGATGTGAAGCTTTTGGACTTATCAGTCATATGTGCTGCAGTCGCTGTATGAGTCAAGATCATAGTCCTACTACCATGAGGTAACTCTGAGGGCTCTGCTTATCCCTAGGCAGGTGTTTGTGTGGTTTTTAGGATGCTTGGTATGTAAAGCATGTCAATATCCTAGGGAAGAGCTGGGATATATGTTCCAGGGACTGGTGATTTCATTTGGAAGACCTGTCTGAGGAAGAAAATGACTCAAATATATCTTGTTTGTTTTGGCTTTGAGCTTGCTGAAGCTTTTCTGCTTTCTCCAAGGCAGTGCAGCTGTGGTGAGATACCTGAGGGCATGCCCAGGATTATTAGGCTGTAGTCTGTCAATCAAAAGATAAACAGCTTCAGGGTCTCAAGATGTCTTTCTCCTTGAAGTTGCCCACTGTCTCCCCTGTAGAAGTGACAGAAACACATGCATATGGTTCAGTGCAAAGTCTGGCTTTAGTTTAAATGAAAGGGAGGAAGGAATAGGGCTTTCAGATCAGGTAACCAGACTTTGCCCCATCTTGGTTTGAAAGACAGGTGTCTACCAAGGGAGTCAGGAACCTCCCTTGGAATGGAGAATATGACCCCTTTCCTTCTGAATTATTATAACTTTGAAATTAAGGGGCTTTCAGGTAAAGATATGGGAAAAGGAATAACTGTTCTTTACTAATACATGTATCTATATGTATAACAAGGCAAACAAACAACCACAACGGCAGCAACAACAAACAGAACCAGAAGCCCAGTAACAGCCCTCTCTTGGCTGTCAGGCACTTTCCCCTTTGGTGTAGTTACAGTCACAGCCAGCAGGGGCGCTGGTGGCTCCCGGCCGGGCAGGGCACGTACAATGATTCCCCCGCGGCTGCAGGGGGCGCTGTGGCGTGGGCTCTGTTGTGTCTCCCTCACTGGGAAAGGCGGATGGGCTGAATGGCGAAGACAGGCTGCAGCAGGGAGCTCGGAGCAGCGGCTGGAACAGCAGGCGGGCTCACCTGGACTAGCAAGCAAGAGGCAGCAGAAACTCTGCAGCTGTAACAGGGGCTGCCGGGTGTCCCGGCAGGCAGGGGTTGTGGGTTAGAGTGCAGTGAAAAAAGCCCGAGGCAGCAGCAGAAAGCAGCAGAGCTCGGTAGTGGCAGCCGGGCTCCTCCACAGCAGCTGCCGCACACAGCCAGAGAGACATACCCTCTGGGAAGGGGGAGGGGGTCAGGGTCCTGGTCTTTTCCCCTGAGGCACCCAAACAGATGGCAAGGGTCCTTTCCAGTGAGGCAGGGTGCCAATAAGGTCCCAGTTCAATGGCTGCACTCACGAGCAAAGGCTCAGCTGGGGTAGGAGAAAACAGGGCAGGGCTGAGCTCCAGCGGCAGCAGTGAATTCCCTCCCCAAGCAGCAGCTTGACCATCCTCCTCCGAAGCCAAGAGAGCAAGAGAGCTAGGAGCCACGCCAGCCCCTTTTTCCCCAGTCCAATTCTCAAGGTATCTCTGCCCCTCCAGGAGAAATCCCTCAGTTAAGAGAGTGGCCAGCTGCACCCTTCCCTTGGAAACTTCTTTTGTCTCTCCTAAGTATCGACTGTTATGGTTTCTTAGTGACAGATGGGACAAAATTCCATGATAGAAAGAAACAAAAGGAAAAATCCTAAACCCCAACAGCCCTAAAGCACAGCAGGAAACCCTCCATGTTCTGTTCCGCCAAACCTTCTAAGGACAATCAGTAACTGCCTAAGGGAAGAATGAGCTGCGCAGAAGACAAAGTTTTTTAAGCCTCTCCACAGACATCCTCCGTGTCTTGTCTGACCATGTCCCTAGGTTTGTCTTCTTCTTCCACCCCTGCATGGTCAGGTGATAATTGCCTTCATTCTCTTGGTGGTACTGACAAACTCCAGGGAGATTCAAGGGAAGTATCTAGAGAAAAGAATGTTGTTTTGCTTTAGATTAATTCAAGCCAAAGACAAAATGGATTGCAATAGTGAATCTTCAACAGTGTGTATACCAGCTATAGCTGAAAGTTGCTTAAATAGGACATGTCACTCAGTGGATTCCAGTCTGGCCTAAAAAAAGCAGCTGCCTGAGTTAAAAGAAGTTCATCTTAAATGTTAGTGACTATTGTAGACATAAGTCTCTCAGCTGAAGTGTTTTGTGACTGCTAAATGTCCAGTATTTGGAGGAATACAATGCTTTGATAAACATGAGGGGACAGTGGTATTTTTATATTAAGTAGATTGAATGGTAGTAGTTGAATGGTAGTATGAGATGGTATATAGCCAAGTATGTTTTATTGCTAAAGTTTCTTCTACTGCAGGTTTTCAGATATTTTGTGCCAATATATTAAAAACCAAAAAGCTGTGTTTATCTATCTATCTATCTATCTATCTATCTATCTATCTCTAATTTTCATTTACTTGTGTCTTTTGTTTGTTAGCCTCAAAAAGACTTGAGGCTGCAGGTGTTGAGTGTGGGGCCTTGTTCACATAACTCATGCATCCATTATGTGAATGGATCCTTTGTCACTTTGCGTTTGGTTTTTGTTTGTTGACTTAAACTGAAATTAAAACCAGATGACAAAATTGTGATGAGGCCATGGAGTCTTATTTGGGAAGAAAAAAACCAACTTTTACAACATTGTCCTTGAAAAAAGGAAAAGCAAACAAGAAGGCTTTTGAGCTAGCTTTTGAGCTGATGTTCCTGCCTTCACTGATGTGGCAAAGGATGCAGAGAAGTGAGTGCTGCTCAGTGGGATGCATCAATCAATGACT
Organism: Callaeas wilsoni; assembly: GCA_013398955.1. Lineage (NCBI taxonomy): Eukaryota > Metazoa > Chordata > Aves > Passeriformes > Callaeidae > Callaeas > Callaeas wilsoni. Next base: position 7,560 of record VWPU01010775.1, read on the forward strand.
GAAAACTGAAATCTGCAGTTATTTATATTTGGATGCTACCTGTGCGTGGCCAAGTCATGAATGCCATGACTCCACCTCCCACCCTTTCCTAAGCCCTGGAAGCCACAACCCAACAGACATGTCTCGTCCCATCCTTCAAAGATAGTGCTGCTCTTTGAAGTGGCTGTGCCATTAGTGGTTGGTCGATCTATTGTTTATTTGAGTCCCAATTGCCAGGACACCTACTAGTTATGCAGCATGCTTCTGTGCTCGGCCTAATGCTGTCAACATCTAACAGGGTGGCAAGTGTGCAGAGTGAGCCAGGACAGCAGAACCTCCTTCTGCAGCAGCCCCTGGGGCGGAAGAGAGGCCTACGGCAGGTAAGGACACAGGCAGTAAACAAATCTTCTCTCCTGCTGTGTGATTTGGTTTGGCTTTTCTTGTCATTTAGACACAATGTGTGGATGTGATGTATCCCTTCTACCTAATTTTTGCTATACTAGTGCAGTCCCTTGACTTAGCAGGAACCATAGCACAAATCGTGGGTGTGAAGCCAGGCAAATCCCTAAGAGAGGAGGTGCCCTTTGTTTTAAATTCCTCAGTCTTGTCCTCTGCAGGTTTTTTTTTTATTATTATTATTATTAAATGATGGTCACACAACCTGCACTGCATTACATTCAGTGTTGAAACTGAAAAGGCACAAAACCCAGAGGTTCATATGAAGGAGATATGTGAGCCATGGAAACCTTAAAACACATACCTGCTAAAAGTAGAGTGAGTGAACATCTAGGGATACAGACAGTGATCTGTTCTCCTTTCAGAGAAGAAGCTGTGCAATATGTGAACATCCATCCGTCTAACTCTCTCTTCCAATGTTTAGCTTCGACGACCCCTGCTGTCACGTCAGAAAACTCAAACTGAACCTCGGAGCCGTCATGGAGCTCGACTTTCAACCACGCGACGGAGCATCCAGCCAAAGCCAAAACCCTGCGGTAGGGCAGTGCTGCATTTCCAGAACCAGCACTCCACACTGGAAAGTAGAAAATGCTATGGTTTTAGCTTAAAGGAATAGTAGGTTGTTAGTAGCTTATATTAAAGTGAAGTCCCAGCAGCTTTATACTTTTTCCTAGTACATGGATATCCTTTCAGAAATCTACCCCCTCAAAACACTTTGATGGTTTCTCCAGAGGTTTTCAAGGTCAAACAGGACATGGACAATGAATTATCTTGTTTCCAGGAGTTTTGGAGAATTTAGGAGATGAGTTTCCTCTAGCCAGGATGTCTTATCCAAAACCTCCAGATGTGCAAGTGTGGAAGATGTTGTTGAGAGTAGTAGAAAGAAGGAAATGTCCCATCATAAGCTTAGCAGTATAGAGCTTTAAGGACTGTATATGGAAATGAATGTAGGACTGTGCTGTATGTTGCCAGGAGTCAGCACTGCCAAGCTGAGCAGGTGGCTGTATTCTGTACCATCTGGAGTGAGCAGGGAGGAAACATCTGGAAGAGCAAAGGTTACTTGTGAACTTTCTGGGTTTCTAAGTGCTCAGCAGGAGTGTGCTGGGGCAACAGCACTGCTGGAGTTGTTTGAAACATAAAAGTTAACCAAAAATAATTAAGAGCAGGAACAGGACTATCAGTTTTACTGTTAAGTTTTTAGTCTAGCTGTCTTTACTCTGTGCTCTTCTGTTATTCCTGGCTAGTGGACTTAGTCTGCAGGAATGAGGGGCTATCTGCTGCACTTTCTTTTCTCAGATTTTCTGCAAAACCTTAGGCAATTCTATCTTTTTGTATGCTGGTTTTTCTTTTTCATTTGAGGGCAGAAATACCTAACGCACATAGGAATCAACTCAGTGTATTCTTCTGGAATGGAAAGATGTCATGGGTAGTATTTTTCTCACCAAGCCATGACAAGGATAGGTGTGCTGGCTAGACTTCAGGAGATCCCAGAGTCTTGCTGTGGCTGTAGTGGAAGCCCAGCGTAAAAGGCTTTTAGATTAGATGCCAATTAGACAGCTTATATAAAGATGGATTGAACCACAAATCCTATCTTGTAAAAACTCCAGGGATTCTCTCTCTTCTTTTCTTGTGTTTTTCTTCCCAAATTTTAACCCTCAGTTTTCTGGGCTTTGTACCCTTCAGTGGAGCAGAAGCGGTCGGTGACATTCACTGAAGCCCGGCCTGAGGCACCCCCAACCTACGCCGTGGACCCGCTGGCACAGCAGCTGGGCTGCAGCCGCAGCAGCCCCCAGGCCACCAGCCAGCAGGAGCCCCTCAGCAAACCTGTGTTGACTTCCTCGCCTGCCATTGTTGTAGCTGATCTTCACAGCCAGGTAACATGACTGGTGGGTTTGTAGCCTGTGTCCCTCCACTGCTCCATCCCAGGCACGGGGAAGCACTGGATGCATTACAGCACTGTAATAAAAGCTGGCAGGAGAGTAAAGACAGCAAACTCTCCTGTCCATCTGTTCTTCAGGCTGTTTGCTGTCCAGCCCCCTGCTTCTGTGAAGCCATTCCCTTCCAGATCTATCCAACAATTCTTAATTTGAAAGTATATCTTCCCTTTCTATCTTCCCATCACATTCAGTGTCCTTCTGGACCTAATCACCAAGGCAGGCTGTCCTCAACAGGTTTTCACAGCTTTCTCCCTGAGAGGTGCCTCCTTAAGGAAAGAATCCATCAAAGCCTCAGGACTGTTTTAGCAAAAGCATCACATTGCAAAAGAAATTGCTTGTCCAACATTTTTCTGTGTTGGACCCCACTGAAGATGGTGCAGGGGCAATCCCAGTCATCCCTTCAACACATCAGTGACATTGAGATCACTTTTATACACCCAGATATCCAGTGTCTTTTGAGGTTATGTCCTTTGCCATGAACAAATGAATGATCTCTGTCTTCAGAATCATAGGATGAATCACAGAATGGTTTGGACTCATTCCACCCCCTGCCATGTGCAGGGAGACCTTCCACTAGACCAGGTTGCTCCAAGCCCCGTCCAGCCTGGCCCTGAACACTTCCAGGGATAGGGCATCCACAGCTTCTCTGGGAAACCTTTTCCAGTGCCTCACTATCCTCAGCATAAAGAATTTTTTCCTAATATCTAATGTAAACCTACTCTCAGTTTGAAGCCATATGCTAAAAAAGATGAAATGAGGAAGTGTTAATGACTCAAATCAGATAACCTTTCTGATCGTTGTTGTAAATTTGATTCACCAGCAAAAATACATCGTTAGGTATAATTTTAAGGGATTTATAATCTGCAAGTGTCTGGTTCTTTATGGTAAAATGTATATCTGAATGAGAAAATACTTTATAGACCTTCCTTGCCTTTTGTCCCCCCTCTCCCTCCTGCTTTCTCTGAGCCTGACCACCAGCTCTCCTCAACTGCAGAGCGAGGCACTCTCTGCTGAGGAGGAGAAGGAAAAAGAGGAGGGCTTGGAGTCCCAGCCAACAACAGCACAGAGCACCCCACCCACCCAGCTCTCTGACACCGAGGACTATGCTGGCCTGGAGACCACCAGCTTGCTGCAGCATGGGGACACTGTCCTACACATCAGTGAGGACAATGGGATGGAGAATCCTTTGCTGGCTACTCACTTCAGCTTCACGCATGTGGAACTTGGGGAGACGGATGTTGATCTAGATGAATCTCACGTTTAACTCTTGCGGAAGTACAGTAGTGGGAGGAGGAAGGAAACATGTACCTTTCTTTAGAGTTCCCTGCTAAATAATAACTAATTAAAACAAGAGCACTTTATTATCCAAAAGCAGGAAATAGCTATCGGCCAGTTGCTATAGACTGGCAAATTTCTATTTGTGAGATCTTTTTTCAGTTAAGGGCAGGACCACAGGAACTGAGAATTTGTACAGAATTCTCAGGATAGGAGAGTGTAAGCAAACGTGGTCCATAGAGCCCTGATCTGGCAGTCATGTACTGTGATCAGCAGCCTCACTGGGTAATGGGCTGTTGGACTGTGTGAGACAAAGAAGTCTCTTCTGAGACTGTGCCCAAGATTTATTTTTGTAGTGTTTTTGAGAGGAGGGCTATACAGCAGCAGAATCCAAGACTCTTACACCTTGAAAACAGTGAAAACACTGACAGAAAGTACCAATCTAAAGCTTGATTTTCTCAAATTGTTTCTAACAATTGTTTCTAACGTGCAGAATAATGATAAGCACCATACAGCAATTAGATTTTTTTTTTTTGGCACTGCAGACTTTAGTCGAGTTTACTTTTGTCTGCTAGTTCCATTCCACTCTGTAAAATATTGCTCTTGTGCTACAAAAATATTTGCTCTGTAAAACTAAATACAGTATATACAGTAAACAGGAATGCATGTGCTGGCACAGACACAGATGGGCAGGGGCTGAGTGGTCTGCAGGTGGTATATATAGCCCACACTGTCCTGCTTTAATGTACTGAGCTATTCATCTCCACATTTAAAAAAAAAAAAAAAATTGCATCTGGAATGTGTGGACCTTCTGGTCCCAAGCAACTGCTCCCCTGATGCTGTTGGATGTATGTGGAGGGATATAAAGTAAATATTTATATATGGTATTTTCATGTTAGTATATATATAAATATATATGTACATTGTAAACAAAAGATGGGTATCGCAGGGCAGAAACTTGATGAAAGAATCTATTTTTGGCATGGTGGGATTGTATTTTAAAAGGTTCCATTTTATGTATGTAATGTTCATGGCTGCAAGTACTAGATAAATGTATGTAACACTTACAGAAGATGGAGATCCCTGGGGGGATCAGCTGAAGTCACAGCTGAGTTAAGGGGTTTTGCTGCAGCATCATGGAATTACACTGAAATGTGAATTTAGCCATTAGCTGCTGACAGGCAAACTGCAAAATAGCTGTGAAACAAACCATGAAATCATCAGCAATGCCCAAAGATACCCTTAGGAATCATACATTGCCTTTTTTGGCTCATGTTAGACTAACTGGAGTTTATAATCATGTCATTATTGTGCAGAGGAAAATGTTTTGGATCATCCTGAGAGTATCTAAAATGTGCTAATTACCACTTAGGCTCCTGAGGGCTTGTAGTTTGGACACAGACATTATAAACTAGCCTTACTAAGGAGGGAAATTATATCCTTCCAGCCATCCCCAAAGAAAGGACTCACAACTCTCCTCACCAGCTCTGAAATAGCTGTTGAAGTACTACCCTATGAATGGCTGCCTTGCTGCTGTAGTGCAGTACACAGTTTTTCCTGGGGCTAAGACAATTAACCACACACCTGACAGCAGGTTTCAGCCTGCGAAGCCCACGGAGCCTTAGGCTGTGCTACCTGGCATTTGCCGAATGCTCACATTTGACAGGAGCTGTGCACACCAGTCTGGGCAGGGAACTCACGTTAAACCTCTGAAGAGAGCAAAAGCCATTTTTGTCCCAGGTGCTGAGCATGCTCTGCTACCACTCTCTTGGTGAGAGATGGAGAATCTCAGCATGTCTTGGGAACAGCAGGGCTGAAAAGGCAACTATTTTTATAGTGCACTACCTATATCCCCCACATATATGGGGCTATATAATGTATGGGTGGTGCTCTAACGCAGCTCCAAAGGGTACCTGGTCTCGTAAGAGAGGTGTTTAGGTGGAGGTGACCGTGTCTTGATAGATGTCCTGGATGACAAACTGTTTCCTCTGCTGACCAAAACATGCTGTACTGCTTCTTATCTCCTTAGTGCACTGGAGCCAGCACGAGCTACCTGTAGGATGCTCCTTTAGACTAGCTCCTAGCTCAGAGGTCACTCCAAGAATTGCTAAATTCCAGATGCTAAGTTTTATTATTAACACTGACACACAAATGAGAAAAAACCCCACAGCTTCACTTTCAAGTCCCAAGGTAGGCTTGGTCACTGGCAGTCTAAGGGGGAGGAAAGCTTCAGATAGGAGCTGAGTAAATGGCTGGGACACAACACATACAGAATTCATGGTGCACTTTATAGAGTGACCTTTTCTGCTGAAAATGAGGAAGCATCTTCCTTAATGAAAAGTAGACGCCTTCCCACAGTACTCTAGAGATGACAAAATAACTGTGATTTACTTAATTTAATTCAGTGTATATAACTTTCAAGTTTCCACTGTAACAGGTAAATCCACAGTAGTAAGCCATAGCAAGGAGTAAAATGCCTCTTTTTAATGTCTACCCTACTAGAAATCAATGCATCTTATAAATGATGTAATCTGAAATTTAGTTTTATCCAGGTGGCTGGGCAGCTGGCTTTGGTTTTATGGGATGATTGCTGAGAGATGGCACAGACAGACCAGCCTGTCACCCTGACTTCCATGTGCTTTACTGTCATATCAGTTGCATTTAATGCTGTCCTGATGAGAGGCAGACAAAGTACTTTAGCTGGTTTGTGCTTTCCTCCAGTATCTCTGTACCAGAACTGGTGTTATTTCTGCTGTGAAGACAAACGATGCTCCTTTACATAGTGTTAGACACCCTAAGCGCATGTCGTGTTCAGCAATGTCCAGCTGTGCCTGTTTTGTCCATGTGTCAGTCGGTCCCGTTGCCTCAGCATTTTATGCAAACGTTGTCCCCAGGATTAAATACAAAGCAACAACGGTAAAGGACAGACTTCTGTGTTTGAGCCTCTTGCGTAACACGGTCGGTCTCTCGCGCTCTGAACGGTTTCGATATGCGGTTTTGTTCCGGAATACCGACAGCGCTTGTTAAAGTTTACCCACCTGCTCCCAGGCCTGGCGCGGGGGGGTGCCGCGGCAAGGGGCTGTGGCACTGGCTCTGCTCGGCGTGGGGCAGGAGCAGTGCTTTTGGCGGGGGGGGGAGGGGGGGCCACGATACACTGCGTTGGGAACTTGAAATCACCTACACAAGGCTTTTTCCTATTATTATTACTATTTCCGCCAGTTTGGGACCGAGGGTGCGGCCAGGCCGCTACTGCCAGAAGCGTTTATGCCGCGTCAGCGCGCCCCAGAGGGCGGAGCCGCGGCCCCAAGATGGCGGGGGCACCGCCCCGGCCCTCCCACCGCCCGGCCGGCCCTCCCTCCGTCCCGGCAGGAGCCGCGGTGGCAGCGATGGCGTCGGGGTGTCGGATCGGTCCTTCCATCCTGAACAGCGACCTGGCGGCGCTAGGCGCCGAGTGCAGCCGCATGCTGGACTGCGGGGCCGACTACCTGCACCTGGATGTAATGGACGGGTAACGCCGGGGTCGGGCGGGAGCGGCCGGGCCGGGCCGGGCCGGGGGCGCGCGGGGAGGGGCGGAACGGCCCGCCCCTCCCGGCCGGCATGGGGTAACCTGTGGGCGGGCGCATCTCTCTCTCTTCGGCACCAAGACACTTCGTCCCGAACATCACCTTCGGCCACCCCGTCGTGGAGAGCCTGCGCAAGCGGCTGGGCCAGGAGCCCTTCTTCGGTAAGGGCCGGGGGCTGCGGGACGCTGCCCCTTCGGCAGCGGGACTCGGCCTCATTGCCCGCTCGCTCTCCTCTTCCAGACATGCACATGATGGTGGCCACGCCAGAGCAGTGGGTGAAGCCCATGGCAGTCGCTGGTGCAAACCAGTACACCTTCCATCTAGAAGCGACGGACAATCCCGGGGCACTGATAAAGGACATTCGGGAGAATGGGATGAAGGTGAGGGAAGTACAGCTGCCTTGCTGGCAGGTTCTCTGTGGTGACTAGTGATAGGACTCGAGGGAATGACCTGCAGCTGTATCAGGGGAGGTCTGGGCTGGATATCAGGAAAAAGTTCTTTCCCCAGAGGGTGGTCGGGCACTGGACAGGCTCCCCAGGGAATGGTCATGCCCCAAGACTGCCAGAGCTCCAGGAGCATTTTGACACTGCTCTCAGGCACAGGGTAGGATTGGTGGGGTGTCAGTGCAGGGCCAGGAGTTGGCTTTGATGAGCCTTGTAGGTCCCTTCCAACTCAAGATATTTTGATTCCATGATTTTATGAAAAACTCAGTTGCCACTTCAGGTGGTCTAGGATTGGCACATGCAGCCCTAACACACTGTGCATGAAGTCAGTCCTCAATTTTAGTGAAGAAGATCTGCAATTTTTAAATAAAGAAGCCTGTTCTTCTTGCCATTGTACAGACACGTAATTACTTTCCTAGGAATCTGTGCTGAGCTCAGGCCAGTCTTACCCTGAGGTGCACTAATCCTAAGGTGCAGTTGAATTTGGCTTCCCTTCCTGCAGGTTGGCTTGGCCATCAAACCTGGCACTACAGTTGAACACTTGGCACCTTGGGCCAATCAGATAGACATGGCTTTGGTGATGACTGTAGAACCTGGGTTCGGAGGACAGAAATTTATGGAAGACATGATGCCAAAGGTAAACTATGCTTCTCTTTCATTATTTATTGAGCTAAAAGCTAATTAACAGTAGGGAGTATAGTGGTGAAGTAGATAAGCCTTGTCTAGATGTATAAGAAGCTGTAGAGTGGCAGCTCAGTGCCCACCTATTTATCTGGTTCCTCAGGTTCAGTGGCTGAGGACACAGTTTCCCTCCTTGGATATAGAAGTGGATGGAGGAGTTGGGCCTGACACCATCCATAAGTGTGCAGAGGTAAGAGTTGCAGGGGAGCAGCATTCTCAGTCACTGGCTGAGAGACTTATCAACTCCCAGAAAATAAAGCTTAGGAGAAATTTTTAGTTTTCAGAGGGAACTGTAAAACACATTTAATATCAAAATCTCTTTGAGGTCTAATCTTGTGTCTTCTTTTTAATAGTGGCTCTTGAAGCCTCCCCTAAGCTAAAGAAGTTTGTTTCTTTTATGTTGGTGTAAATAGGAGCAGTGTGATGAAGAAATTACGTATTTGGGGAAGAGCTGTGTTTTTTGAACTTAATTTGGGGTTGTAGTTAGAGGTATGTCACCTGTGTCCCACTTGTTTGCACAGCAGCCCAGAATTCACAACCTCCAGTGTTTTACAAGCAAGCTGTAGACAGTGGCTCTGTTCCATGTGACTGAGCAGCTGCTTGATGTCTTCCAGGCTGGTGCCAATATGATTGTGTCTGGCAGTGCTATTATGAAGAGCGCAGACCCGAGGTCTGTGATCAACCTCCTCAGGAATGTGTGTTCAGAAGCAGCCCAGAAGCGTAGTCTGGATCGGTGAGACCTGCCCAAGCTGTGTTCCAGAAGGCTCTGGGCATGCAGGACAACCCTTTTCTTGTGCATAAGCGAGGGCTGGATGAACATCAACTACAGAAACTTACTGCTGCTGAACAGAGAAATCATTCCTTCACTGCAATGAAGCAAGCAGCAGTGGGAAACATTCTGGCTGTCTTTCAGGGTTGGACATGCAATGGTTTGAACCTGTCTCTTGATTTTGTGGAGGCTAATTTTGTGGCACAACCTCTAATGCTGACTGGATTGAACTACAGTCAGTTTATTGCTTGCTAGAAGAGTGTAGCATCGCCACAAGAATCTCTCTTGTGGAAGACTCTTAATCAAACTGCCTTCTGCTGTCTGTATTTTGTCATTTGATCTGTGCATTCCTACAAAACTTTTCCACTACTTCATTAAACACCCCTTCCTTGGTGTGTTAAGTGCTTTAAGCTGACTGTCATAAATGAGTGGGTTTGGCAGTAAGTTTGGGAAAATGCATCTTAAGAGGGCTAAAAAAAATCCCAGTTATGGTAGAAATGTTCCTGTCCTTTGCCTCTATTGCATTGGAAGTACTTGGCCTATAGAAGTTAAGCATCAAGTAAGTCAGTGCGGCATCTCTGTCAGATCACTAAGTGGGGATTATCTTCTCATTTACTTTTCAAATAGCCAGTTAAGACAGCTGTGTCTATAGCTCCTGGAAGTGGTGGAATTCCTCAGAAGAACGTTGCTTTAATATTCTTCAGATAAGTAAAAACCTTTATCTTGCTCCATAATCTCCTTGGTTTGTACATATATCTGAGTAAATGATTAAGATGGTAACATACAGAAAGGGTTTCTGCTGAAGAGATATGTAGGTTGAAATGCCTGGAGATGGGTCTGTAAAACAGCTTGTGGAACTAAATAGTTACCAGTCCTTCAATTTGCTGTGTCTACAGGCTTGGCCTGTTTGGGCACATGAAAAGTAAGTTACAGTGCACTAGAGGAAGACTGAGCAGTTCATTTTTAGGTAGACCTGTCTCCCATGGCTCTAATTAGCATTGTTGGCTCTTAAATATTTCATAGTATTCTGTGTGGTATTTTTCCCTTTAAGTTGCAGTTACAGAAGGGTTGCAAACAGTCTGCTGCCCTGGGAGGCCAGGCTAGGAGGTTCAGCAGCTGCAGCTAGGCCATTTGCACACGGCCAAAGTCAGGTCTGTTGTCTTTGCAGGAATGCTGGGCAGGTGTTACCTAGCAGCTGCTGAGGCAGTGCTAGAGCTGGTGCAGCCCTTCTGAGCCCGGGGCCTGTGAGGTGCCCCACAGTGAGGGCCACTGCCCTTTGTAAGCAGGAGGAGCTAAAGCTTGTTCAGACATTCTAGACAAGTATCTCAAATAGCTGAACTGACACTTTTTTTCTGCATGATTAGTTGTGGTTTAGGTGAACAAACGTTGTTTCCTGTTTCCACTTGCAACTCCATTTGGGAACTAGCACAAGAAAAATTGAGTTTTCTGGACCTGCTGTACTGAGAGCTATTTCAGAAGAGGTTTGCCAAAAGCAAGCTTAGCCGTGAAAGGCTGTAGTCCCAAGGGCTGGTAGGTGTGTGTTAGAGTAGCTTATCCATGCTTCTGGAAGGAACCAGTGTAGAGTTTAATGTATGCATGGGCAAACAGTCACGGCTCTGGTAGCTAAAATGCAGGCTGGAGAGCCACCAGCTGCTATGAAAGTGTTAGTTCAGGATGTGGAGTCTGGCTTTTCATGCTGTTGAAAGCAGTAGGACAACAGCTGCAGTATACTAACCTCCTGCAGTTGAGTGTAAGCTGGATTGAAGGGGTAATCGAACTATTTCTCCTTTTTTTGTAATTAATTTGGGGGTGACACCCAAGTTGTGCTAGTTAATTGGTGGTACTAGGCTTTGTGGAACCTTATGGTATGTTCTCTGTTCATAGACTGTAGCCATTTTGTAATTGTTTTAAAGATGGTAAGTTTGCACTTGCATTGACTCTGGGGTTAGGAGTCTTGTGGGAGAGACTTTACACCCACAAATTAAAATTACTTAATTGCTTCTGTCTGAATCCCACCCAGGTGGGTTTATGCAGGTAACTCCTGCTGCAACAGCTTTTACACGTCTAAGGTTAAATCTGTTAGTGACCACATCCATGAAATCACAGTAATGAATGATTCTTGTTCTTTAATTCTGTTTCAGTTTCTTACCTGTGTACATTTATAGAAGTGATCTCTTTGGGGCCTGTTTTGGCCTGTCCTCCTGTACTCAGTAACAAGCCCTGAGTCCCAGGACTGGAATTGAGTGCTGACATGAAAACCCAGACAGCTGCTTGCATGGTCTCCCCAGGGCTGAATAAACCCCAGGCCCATTAGATGTTGCAATCCTCTGATAAGGTTTCAGCAACAAGGGGGAGCACAGCCTGTTGTATTGAGGCACATGGTCTAGAGTGGTCCAGAGTGATCTGACAGCACAGGTCTGTCTGAACTGGAAAATGGGATGAAAACAACTTGGACAGAGCCAGGTCATGCTGGGCTTGCACATGTGCTGCACAGAGTGGTACAGCCCACAGCCCTGAGCGAGATAAAACACTGCAGGAGACGCACACAGAACTTAGTTTTAATAGGGTTTGAAAATTCTTATTTGTACTTACATTTCCATTAAGGTCCTGGATGCAGAGATGAAGAGTTTTAAACCCTCACAGCACTAGGAAGCAGAACATAAGTGGTGTTAAAAAAAATGCCTCAACTGAACATGGTAAATAAAGCACATGGGAAATGGCTTTATGCAGCTGCAAACACCCGCTTTCCTGCGTGGGGGGACCTTGCTGCATTATGTTTTAAGCTGGTATTTCATAATCAGTCTTTGTAATACCTTCAGCCACAGCACTAGGAGCAGCACGAACAGCTGTTTTCATAGCTTAATAGCCAAAGAGAGGTTGGGTTTTTTCTGGGGTTTTATTTTCTGTTTAAAACTTTGAAAAGGAATGGAAACAAGCAGAGGATTCTGCACATTTTATGGCTTCAAGGGTGAGCCTGGCCCTGAGCCCTCAGCCCACTCGCACAACAGGTACAGCTTCCTCATTACACCAGCATTCATGCAAAATGGAACTGTCTGTAGGTGGGAGCCCAGCTGTGCCAGGACACGGGCTGCAGGCAGTAAACCAGCGTAGCACTGATTGCTACTGCTTGCACTAGAGGGACAAATGAAAGGAGAGGGCTGGTCCTGGAACCAAGTCGAGTTCAAGTTTTCTAACCTTGTCCCAGTATTGAAATGGGGCTGCTTAAAAATCAGGTGCCTCCCTGTCTGGAGCCAAGACACAGAGTGGAGACAGAGAAGGCAGGGCACAAGTCTGCAGCTTCTTGAGAACCATCTTGCTTGCCATGCGCACACAGCACTGCCCACCTGGCCCTGCCAGATGGAGGGATGCTGGAGGCGGGCAGGTGATGGGGGAAATGCAGCCTGTTCCTGGCCCCTCTTCCCACTGGAAGGGGGGCCTGCAACACGCACATACCCTACTCAATGGATGGTAGAGCCCTGTGCACCACCACTGCATGGAACAGCCCCGTTCTGGCACCGTGTGAGGAGGAACAGCTACGGCACTGTGCTCCAGCAGCCACAGCTTGCTGTCACACGCCTAGCCAGCTGAGAGGCAGCTGTTGGAGAAAAGATTTCTGCTGGGAGTGGACTGCGGTAATGACCAAATAGAAGACATTTTGCTTCTGTCTTGTTCAGCCTTTCTCTAACTACCCTTTTTATTGCTGTCTCATGAAGCAAGAGCAAGTTCCCACAAGAGCTGGCAAGAACATACAAGAGGGGACACAGCAAACATGGTTCCCCTTGCTCAGACCACTACCTGCCTCTGCAGCCCCTGGAGTGGACAAGGTACTCAGCAGCTGCTTTACCCCACACCAGGGCTGACCCCACAGCCACACGATGGTTTGGCACCACAGCTGGGTCCTGAAGTGCAGTGCAGGGATGCTCTGCAGTTCCCCAGGCTGACCAAACTGGGATAACCCAACTCCTGTGACATGGGGTCTTTGGCCTCCTTTTGAACACCCCTCTGTTTCCACCCCCCAGTAAAGAAAAACCCTCCTGTAACAGACTGGATTGTATTTGCACCTCCTGGCAGCACTTTCAGGACATGGAAGGCAGCTGGCCTGGCTGGCTGGTTTATTTGGTCTGTCCCCTCTCCTAAAGTGCAGGAATTCCTCCCTCTGCTCAGGGATCAAACAACAAAGGAAGCCCATACCTTACAACAAAGCTGGGTGAGAGCTGGTCAGATTAGGCTTCCTAAGGAGCAGACAGGGGTATGGAAAAGACCTGCAGAACATCTGAGACACTGACCTTTCAGAAACTTTTTCCTGGAAGCAGATGCACATGCAGGGCAAGAGGGAGGGCAACACACACCTCTGTACTGAGGCACTGAGGGGGCCTTGGCCTTACAGCGTAAGCGCAACACCAGTACCACAGCAAAGCTGCAGTGGGTTTGCAGGCCAAGCAGAGCTCTGTGCCAAGAGGAAGTATTGCTGCCTCTTCTTCACTTCTAAAAAGCCATCGAATTCAGACTATATACAACATATATAGAAATAACTTTTAATTAAAAAAACAACCTTGCATCAAAGATTATTGTATCAGACATTGAGGGATGATTCAAGTTTAAGACAAACCAGTGTTAAAGTGTTTAAAAAAATACTCAGAACGTGCAGTAATCTACGATGTAGCAATAGCTTGTAGTGCTGAACTTTACTGAACTGTTTTCATATGCCCAATGTGTATTTCTTGTCATTTTGACCAAAAAAATAAATTGACAGTAAAACTGGGTCATCTGTCCAGTGCCATTCCAGATATTACATGGAAGAAAACTGCACAAAAAACAGAGACTCCTATTAAATTGCCTTCAACTGTCCTACACAGAAAAACTGCCTGTTGATGGATTATACCTACATTCAGTGTTTAATCTTTGTTAATACCTCTTGGGATTGCAGATACATTCCAAGCTATGCTATTTAGATGCAAGTTTAAACAACTTGCCTTTGTTTTCTCACTGTCAATACACTGGGAAATGAAAAATCTATCCAGAATCACAATGGAAAGCTTTGGGGCTTTTTTTTTTATTGCTCTTCAAGACATCGATCATCTTTTCCTTTCCAGCTAGTCACCAAATGTTGGCATACTTACGAGACTCTTAAAAGGCACTGTACAGAAACTGGAACAAGACTTTAATATGTTAAAGCAAAGTATTATGAGCCTCATATGCTACTGAAGGACTAAGGAAGTAAGATGATCCAAACCAAAATATTCCATGGGCTGTGTCACTGATTTGACTCGACCCCTCTTTCTTCCTGTCTCTCCCTCCCCGCAGGCCTGAAGCAGAGACCCTGCTTTCTGGATGTCAGATACACTGACTATGGCAATGCAGTGGGCTACTTCTACCTTATTACTTGAGGATATCAATATGAAACATGTCCTGGCACTACTGAGAGCCAACTACATGACTTAAGCTAGATGGAAGGCTTCCAGATCCCCTGGTTTGAACTGCTGCTTCTCACCCACCCTTACCTTACACATGCAGTTAGAGAGACATGTTTTTGCCCCATGGTCATGCCACACAGGAAAATAATCTGAGGCTAACACTTATCCCCACTATTTGCAAGTAGTTTTTCTGTGTTCAGTTGAAGTTGTTGGATAAGGTAGACAGCATCTCCTGCTGCATCAGAGTCCACCAGAACAAGATACGCATTTGAAAACAAACAAACAGAAAAGGATGATTATTGACAAATGTGGCAATATGACAAGAGAAAGTGAATGGTGCCAGCAATTTATGTGCGCCTACTCCTGACATTGGGAATATTAGACTTCCAGCTTGAAATAATTACTTTCTCTTGGGGTTCAGGAAGAAGAAAGTGTTGTCTTTGGGATTTATCCTGCCTTTTACAAAGCAAGAAAGAAAATATATTATATGCGGCTAACATAAAGTGATTGAATTGTGCTGTCATATGCTGTGTGAACAAGAGATTTTTACCTTACACTTTTCTCCACCTTAACTGGCTTTCTTAATGAACCACATTATTCCCTGTCACCTTTGTTTCCTTGTAGTGTTGCTTCCCAGGCAAACGCTTTTGCAGTCTTCTGACTCTTGGGTAGATTGTTTTCTTGGTGGATAGCCATTGTCTGGCAAAGCAGTGGGTGTGCCTGGAGTGCAGGGAGAGTTGCTGGGAAAAGTTGCACTTGACATTTCAGTCTGATTAGTTACTTGATCTTGGCACAGTAAAGCTTCTACCTCTTCATCTTTTAGTGGAAAAACTCGAAGTTCCCACAGCCCAGACTGAAAGGAAGCAGAAGAGTAGGAGTGAGGGTGGAAAAAGAGTATAGATGATAAAAGGGATTTCAGTTGAGTCTGAACTTATTAACCGTGTGCAGAATCATGGGCTATCAAGTAACAAATGAATGTCTTTCTTTACAGTATTTGCAGGGCTCTTCAGATAAAGAATACAACACTGCTAGGCACCAAGATGTAAGCTGGCTGCATAAGGTTTTGAACTAATAATAGACCTACCCTTGAACAGGCAAGGAAACTCTTTTCCACAATGCCAGACCAGCAGGATACCTGACCCTCTAATGACCAGGCCTGTCTGGAACCTTGGACAACACCCTTGAAAAAAACCTCAGCTTGAACCCAGTCCTTCCATATTTGCCTCAAAAAAATGTGCCATGTGTACTGAGCAATGAAAATTTTACCTCTTGACAGATCTGGGGTTAATTTACAATGCACAGCAATGTAGTTCTAAACAGGAGTACTACGTTCAGTGCACATTAACTAGGGTGAAAGCCTGAGATTCTGATCAGTGAGACAGAAGAATATCTTCGGGTTTCTTCGTTGTCACTGAAGAACTCACCAGACCTAGGAGCTATTGGGAGCACCCACCTTCTCTTCCTGGCTCTCCCTGCAGAGTGGTGCCATCCCTGAACAAAGAGAGCTGTGAGCTTCCAAAGCTGGGTCAGGAGCAGGGTCAGCAGCACAGTGGTCTTTCTGCACTGAGTCCTGGCTGTGTCGACCATCAGCATTTTTGCTGTAAGATCTAGTGCAGAATTAGAAATGAGTTTTAAGAGCTACTCCCTGACCTTTGACATTGCCATGAGCAGTTCACATTTTCTTTTCACAGTGTTCAGTTTCTCTATACATGCTACCTCCGTTCTGCTTGCTTAAACCAAAAGAGCAGAGGAAAACTGGTGTGGTTCTTGACAACCTTGTTGGCTGGAGCCAAAGCAAAGCACTATGTGGAGGAACTAAGTGGATAAAATGGGTGGGACAGGCACACTCTGGCTGCAGACTGGTCACACTCCTGCATCTTGTTCCACGTGCTCGTCAGAACTGTGATTTTGGACAAAAGAAATCAATGAGCCGCAGGCTGTTCCACTCAGCAGAGCGGCATCACCCACAAGAGCCCATGGGGTCCAAACTGTGCTGTCAGCACTGTGCCAGTGCGACTTGAGAGACAAGTCCTTGGGCTCCCCCTTACCACTTCTGCTCTGGACTCAAGTCCAAAGCAATCAAAAACGTAGTAAGATTAAAAATTTTGACCTCACTTTTAATAGAAATTTAAACTAGATATAAAATAGTGGCATGCATCTGAAATGCCAGGTGGAAGCCTGACCTTGCTCATGTCAATGAGCAGTTTACTTCTGAATTCAAGCAGCACTAAGATTTTACCAAGAAGTTCACCGTTTCAAAATTACGGTACATAGAGAACTTTTTATTTTTCAGTACACTTGCTAAAGTTGGGAGGTTTTATGTTCAAAATTGCTTAAAATAAAATTTCTCAACATGGCTTAGCTCTATTTTTATCCTGCATTAAAAAAAGCTATCTTTGACTGTTTATTCCTAGTGTCATGGCTCACTTTCAGACAAGAGTAGACACAAGCATATGATAAATAGCAGAAGTTATCCCAACATTTATAGGCTTCTTTTTGTCCTGGCAGATTGTGAAGTGATTTATGGGAATCATTTTCTCAGGGCCAAACTGCAGATGCAGCTTTATGATGTTTGTTCCGATATATACTACTTTTTGCAAGACGTTTAGTGGTTATATTTAAATCTCATGAGTACTGCACCAGATGGCAAGCCTGTGAGAATGAACCATTCACACAATGACTTTCTAAGTGTAAGGTCCCTGGCACAGCCCAGAACCTTTCAGTAACACATCTCTGAACACTGTGGAGTTTCATCTGAGTCAGGTGAGTGAAGAAGGGCTCATGATACACTGGGTGGCTAAAGTTACAGTAACTGGGAGTGGCACAGTCTAGCAGAGCTCTGCGTTCAGTGAGGGAGGAAGATACTTGTTTAGTAATGCCATGTCACTAACATGCCCAATTTCTCTAAGTGTGCATGCCTTAGTGCTGCCTTCCCTTACCAGCCATGAAGTCAAACATACCTGGTACTGTCCCCGATGAGTTAATTAATGAATGGTGCCCTCATTTTCAAATTTCTCTGTAACAGGATTTCTGACACTGCTGTACCACAACCCACACCAGGTTCAATAGGAAGGCTCTTATCAAAGCCAGTACACCTGCCTGCTGTTCCTCCTGGGCCAGCGGCTCTGCTCCCACAGCGACCACCTCGCACGCTCTCTTTCTTCGTACTTCGTGTGACGCAAGGAAAAAGCTTTGTCTGACAGGTCTTCTACCTGTAACAAGACACAGGGAGAGCTGTGCTGTCATTATGAACATCACTAAAAACAACACCAGCCAGTATTATATATAATTCTGCAAAGGTCTATTCAACGAACAAGAAGAGGCAACACAATGCATGCTTGCACCTACAAAGGCATGAATACATTACATGTATTCAGTTTTCCAGAGCTCTGGTGTATGGGATGCTGTCATTTTAGCTTTATTTCTTTACATGTCTGTGGTTGATCTGAATGGATATAGAAATTATACCCCCTCCATGCAACTAACACATTTTTCTCTGTGGTGAGAGGCAGAAAATTAAGAGGACAAGTACTTGCAAATCAAGGCAGTGTTAAAAGTATATAATAAAGACAAGCAAAAATTCATTTTCCAGAGATTGCTTTAGGAGGAGGCTGGAAGGCAGCAGGATTTGCCAGGTGCTCTTTAAGCACTGAGAAATAGGTTTGAGATCATCAAGGACTTTGATAACTCCACAGAGAGGAACTCGGTGAACCAGAGGTGCCACATTCCTGCTGCGAAACCAAGCAGAAAATGGCTTCTGCTTTGAAGATACTATTTCTTACCCAATGGTTTGCATGACCCCAAGTACAGCTTAAACCAGCCCTAATGCAAGTACTTTACCTGCTCGTAGTAAAACAAGAAACAGCTTTTTAGATAAAAGATGGCAACACACCAGGAAGTTTGTTCCTTAGCCAGGGCTGGCTGGGGAGCACTTTGCTGCCCTTCCCCCTCACTCCCCTCATGGCAGGGGCAGTTCTTGGCTGAACTCCTCCAGTACAGCTCACAGTTGTTTTAAAGTGCTCCAAACCATTCAAAGTTCACCTAAAAAGCTGAGGTTGGCAGGAGTATTTCAGTGCTGCAGCCATGGATTTTATGCCAGCTAGTCCCATCTCAAAAGCTGAGAAATTCTTGTAAAGAACAATTCCTGGTCATAGGAGCTGTGAAGCTGCACTACCAGATCTGTCCTAGACAAGAATCACACGAGTAACTGGAGGGTCATGGAAAATAAACTGCTTTTTTCTTTTTCTAAAGCAAAATCCTCAGTGGTGCGGTACAAGGAACACCATTTATCTTCCAATTGAGCCTACAAAATAGAGAACCAAATGCATGGTCCTTGCTGCAGTGCCAGGTAGTGCCATAGAGACACCTGGCAGTGCTCCACTTCATTGTGTTTCTGTGGAAGCCATCCCCGTATCAAGTCTTTCAGCACTGAGGTGGTTCACAGCCATTAGGGGTACAATGGCAGAGTACCACAACTGATCAATATGATCCCAGAGGCTTCATTTTGATTGGAATCAGACACAGGACCCATTTGTAGAACTACAGCTGCTCAGTTCTTCCTCAGCCCAGCACTCGACAAGAACCTTCAGACAAACAGGCTGCTTTGTTTGCTTATCTCATCACTCCTGAAGTTGCTGAAGTCTCCTTCATTGCTTTTATTTACTTATGTTAAACACAAACCACTTTGTTAGCTGCTGGTTTCCTTTCAAGCAAGTGAACTTAATGAGCTTCCTCCTCTCTCTGAAATTCACCAGCTCTGCCACTTGGAGAGCATCCAAACAGGGCCATATCTCAGTTCACATTTTGTCTTTCCAAGGTCAATGATGTATAGCATGAAAGTGAGAATTTTATGAACTACAAAAGTTTTATTCCCTTGGGGAAAATTCAAGATTTTTCTATGCTCAGATTTCCTTCAAAGAGGAAACAAAAGATAATTTAGAAAGAAAAACTGAAGAATTTGAAAATACTTTTCTTAGCAAATTGCCGAAACTTTTCATGCTGAGAAGAAATGTCATTTTTAACAAGTTTCCATTCAAAAATAAGCCTTGTTTGTTTTCCATAGGTGGTGATAGCAATTTAACCACTTGTTTATTTAAAATGAGTTCTACGCTATTCTTTTGAACACTAAATTTTCTTATTTAAAAATTATTATCTGTTCTACGGGTAAAAATTTCATGACATCAGAATAAAAGGTGTCTACTTGGTTCACTACAGCCTCTGCCCCTCCCCAGCTTTCTAATGCTTTATGTACTTCCTTTAACAACTTTAGGTTAATTTAAAGTTCTGTAACAGAAGTAATTTGGTGGTTTTTCCTCACTAAGTTTAGTTTGAAAAAGAAAAAAGGAAGTGTCATTCCTCAGTGGATGGATCTGGCAGTGATGTTGAGAGAAAAGGCTGTGGGGAAGGCCTGTTTGTGAGGCATGTCTAATGATTTCACTCAAGGAGAACTAAGCTTTGGATCCCCTCATGACACTACAACACACTGTGCATTAATGTTGAACAGCACCAGGAATATTTCTAAAAGGCTCTCAAAACAACAAAATCTGTGTTTCAGTCTTTGGCTCCACAGGAAACTCTGAGTCATAGGCCATGAAAACACTTATGCAAAACTAATTGCACACAGAATTACTCCAAAGAATTTGTCATTACTAAAACAAAATAAACTTGAACGTTACAACTGTGCCTTTCCAGAAGCTTTAACCTGGACAAAACAAAACATGAAAACCTGTGCCACATCGTCCCATGCCTTAAAGCAGTAAGACTGCAAATTCATACATGCAAACCAGGAAACTCAAATGTTCTATTTCCAGAAAGTATTTTTAGAGCAAGTAATAGAGCAGACATAGATAGTAGATTAACTTCTGCATTGCCAATTTTGTTCTTATAAGGCAAAATTTCCAGGAACTAAAATGCACCCAATAAGAGGCAAGCTTTTTGTTCTCAAAGGCACAGTGAATAGCCCTGATTCCCAGAAAGTGCTGAGTTCCCATCCTTGGAAGTGTGGCTCATGTGGAGCATGACAAATTGGGGACCTCATATTTTTTTGTAACTTAGTAAATGTTGGATGCAGGTCTATTGCATGGATATGGGTTGTTGCATTGAAAGCCTCAAATGAAGAAGACAGAGAAGAAGACAAAGATGAAGATGATGAAGACGAAGAAGAAAAAAGTTATCCAGTGGCAGAAATCCCTGACTACCGCTTGACACAAGGACAACTCTGAAGTTTCAAATTTAGCTATGCAGAAGATAGAAAAGTGAAGAAACTATTATGGAGTACCACAAAAAAAAATTTTAAGTTGTATCATTTCCAACACCACCAATAGGCTGCTATGCAGTGAAATAAAAAAAAAAGAGCATTTAATATAAAAGCAGAAAGTATGTTTTGCCTTCCCTTGCGTTACATGAATGACCTATTGAAGCTTGCCTTGACTTTAGCATATGGAGCAATTTCAAGAGTGTCAGAGCATGAGTGCAGAAAATGCCAGGTAATGCTGCTGTTTCCTCATGTCTTTTTACAAGGTTATTCAGTAGCAAATATAACTCGACTCAAAGCTAAAGGAAGTTGAAGAATTATGATCAATCACCTTTTCTCAGTACTCTGAAAAACATCCAAACTAATTAACACGATCCCAAAAGAAAGGGGGAAATTGGCAAAGGATGATTTACACAAACAAGATCTTTAGCATTTTTCTCTTGTCTGACATCTCTCCTCCTCATTCTACCCAGTAGCTGACAGACAATACAGAAGCAGTGGGCCACAGCGGGAGGCAAAGCTGCTGCATTGTTAACTCAAGTTACTTCCTGGCCAGAGGATGAATCATACAGGATTGAGAGTCATGCCAAACACAAATGTACTGGGAAGGCTACTAATTCAGACATTAGCCCTTGAACTTCAGAGAGAGACCTTGAAGTCCCTTCAGCAAAATACACTAAAAGCATGAGACAAGGCATCTCTATGGGATCTGAAATCTGAACAAGAAATCCACTGAGTCCAAGCAAGTCCCTTGAAGCCCTGAATGCAAATCACTGTTGAAATTCTTCACTCTCCCCCAGATACCAGGACAAAGAGAGCAATGAACAGTAGATGCTCAAGGGACAGTGTGCCCTTACTGCCTTTATTAGTTATTCTCCAACTGGTTTAATTAAATATCCTTGCAGGAGAGTTCTCCTGTGTATGGAATTTCACCTTCTCGGTACAAATGAAGAACAGGCATGTTTCCTGCTAGCTGGGATGGTACTAACCCAGAAGTCGGTGGGGGGAAGTTACATAAATTTGACCACAGATTTCACAAGAATTTCTCAATTGCATTGGAAAAGGCAGGGACAGAGTAAGCTTTTCTCTTCCTTCCAACCCAAGAGTATGCTGTCAAGAAAGTGCAACTACACCAGGCAAGGAGCTGAGACCATGATGTTCTCCTACAGGAAAGGTTATGGAGCAGGTAGCTACAGACCTAGTAGACTTCTGAGGAAGTTCATGCCTTTGTGGAAAGTGTATTTTCTACCCCAAGAGAGTGACATAACGATTTGTTTACTGAGTTTAATGTAACCTTCTGCACTGCTACCTAAATGTCATCTTTTTCTACTGCTATGGCAACTAAACCCCTGCTGCAGAGATTCTCTCAAATAGCAGCTCAAGAACAGATATTGTGGATAAAGGCAGGAATACAAGTCCTACAGTTAAAATTGGTGATAGTGGCAGAGACTGGAGGGAGATTAAAGATGTCCGAAGGACAACAAAACGACGGGTTTCTGGAAAAGAAGCCACAAAAAGATTGGAAGGACAGAAAATCAGCCTAGAGACTAGACCTGCTGGTACATTCACTCTGAGGTTAGGAAATGCCTCAAACCCCTGATTACAGGAGAAAGGGACTCCCAGCTGCAAAGTCCATGGACATTCCCTGAAGAAAAAGGTAGATTCTTACATCTGGAGGAAGCAAAAGTAGCCCATGATTTACAAACTTAGCTCAAAAGGCAGGCAGGAAATGCTGAAGGTTATGTTGGTCCTGATAATGCAAAGAAGCTTGCTCCCAACAGGAGGGTTGCAGGAAAACAACTCTTGAAAAGAAAACTGAGAATACTTGCTGGACCCACAGGCAAGATGCCTGGTTACCACATGAAGAGCAACATGCCATGGGAACTGGCTATGGAAGGAGAGGATGAGAGGGAAGGACAGTACTGGTGGCCCCAGAAGACAGTCACACTGGGAGAGGCAACATTACAGTGCTCAGGAGCAGGGTGGCAGAGCCTGACCCAAGAGACCCTTTGGGAATGCTGACTGTGCAGCAGCAAGGGGCAGAAGAGCCAGACAAACAGTGAACAAGGAATATGAATGGTATACATGCATTTCTATCATCCACTGTAGGGATAAGACACACTTTCACAATCTGATACTTAATACTTTATTTCTGAAACTTGAAACTTGCTGGGACTTGTATGAAGTCAGTGTTTTCAGAAAGTATGTACCAATTACCCCAATTATATATTGTATCTACTTTAAATAACCTAGTGGTTTAATTAAAATACGGCCTACCTCTTCTTCATCTGTTTGAGATTTTTCTAAAGGTTGAAGTTCAACAACTCTCCAGCTAGAAATAAGACAAGGAAAATCAAATTAAGTTTAAGGTGCTGATAACAGATGGCTGAAATTTATATTTTCCTTTCCCAACAAGGTATCTAACCTTTCCTTTTCCTAACACAGTCTTTAAGATATCCAATACAGTGGTAATAATATTTTTCAACTTAAAAGACAATAAAAAAGCAAATACATATTACGGATTTAAAGTACAGAACAAGTACATTTAGCACTTCAGGCAACACGCTACTCAGGCACTGAAGTAAGCAAAGTAGACCAATTACCCTGTTATGGAAATCTAAATACATTCTCTTTCTAAAACAAAGGAGAAAAAGGTCTCTGGAATTATAGATTCCAGAGTGTAGGCCTACACTGCATGGAAAGAAATAAGCTTATTCTACTGTATCACAATGGCTAAATTAAAAAAAAAGTGCTAAATCCATTTCTGTTTAATTTACAGAAAATAGTTTACTACTTTCTTATGAACACACAAAAGAAGACAGCAATTTCTAAATAACCGTTCAGAGCTTGTCAGCCCTACGGTATATTAAAGGCCAGAACTACGATTAAGATTATATAAATCCACTTCTATTTTTAGCCAGTCTGTGCATCTGCCACATCCCTGTGTATATCAGACTGTTTCTCCTGTGCTATCAGCTGTCCAGTCTTCCCACCACTTCAGTCACATGAACTGAAATGCACAGATATAAACCCAAGTGCATGAAAAGATCATCTTAATATTCTAACATTTTCTAACTCCATGTTAATTATATTCTTAGTTAATGTTCTCATGTTCATTTTCATGTCTTTGCAATTAAAGAGGTTGTGAACAAACCTTGGAGTAAGGATTTCTTTGTACTGTAGTTTCTCCAACTTTGATGGTGCCACCAGCGACATGGGAATAACAATGTTATCTATATCATAGGAGCTCTCACTTCTCAACCTCCTCCTGGAGTTATGCTGAATAATAGACTCAACACAAGAGGATGTCAGCTCAAATCATAGGAAATACATGTTAGCAGAGAAACATTAGAACTTCACAAGGAGAAAGCCTGAACTTTAATGGAAACAGACTATTCTAAAGTGCTCATTTATGTTTTCTTTGATGATGATTGACTCAAGGGAATAAAGGAGTGCGTGTTGTCTAAACTATGTGGGACGCACATTTAAACTCAACCCTGTATTAAAACATGACTTACAGAGCACCAGAGCACTAGGCTTAGCAAAACCATGGGACCTAAATCTGAATATCCATGTGAATTTTCCATGAATCACAGTAAAACAGTGTGTTTCTGTACACTGAGACAGAGTTCTGCTGCTTTGCACCAAATTATATACCAGGGACTTCGCCTGTATTTCTGCATGAAGGGTTTTAAATACGTAAACAGAGAGTTAACAAATTTTGTGACTCTATTTGCACCATGAGGCCATTTTATGTAGCCGCACCAAGAAAAAGGGTCGTAAGAGCCCTAGTGTAAAACTGGGAACATAAATCATGGTATATTTAATAAAATTTGGGGAAAAAAATAAAGAAAGGCACAATGCCAATAAATCAAACTTACACTCCAGTTCTATGATCTGAAAAATTCTTTTACAAGCAAGTATCTGTTTTAGAAACACCACATACTCAATCTGGAATCAATTAGTTAATGTAATCCACTTAATTCACTGTAAAAATGCTCTGCACTGTCATATGACACTAAATCAGATGTAAAAGGCATGTGGCTTTGGATTATTAATTTGTACAACTCTCTGGTGTTATTTCAGTTGAGACAGTGACACATTTTTGGTTTACCTGTGATGAAGTGGTGTGAGTGGGCCGAGACATGGCACTGACACTGCTTGCGGGAGCAAAACTGTTGTGGGACTCGGGCTCTGCATGTTGGAAGGATAATGTCTCAAACCGAGTGCTACTTTCGCCTGTCATAAAAAATAGCAAGAAACAAGACATACTGGCTGTTGGCTATTAGACTGTAGATATTCTTCCACACAGTAATAGTAAAGTCATTTCTAGAAGCTCACAGTGAGCCACTTACAATTTACTGGATACTAAAAAAAGCCACCTAAATAAACACTTGCTATTCATCCTGTTGTTATTCTGCAAAACTCATCCCTCTTATTCTACAAAGGATTTCTTCTCATGGAACCAGCTTCATATGGGCAAATCCTGACTCTGTTTTTCAGGAGCTGTCATAGACTACACACACAGCAAATGCAATCTGACTTAGATTCCCCCTGTTCCCCAACAGCACTTCTCCAGTTAGGGTGCATCTCACAAGTTCTCCCTGTTTCTTCCTTAAAAAATGATAAAACTGGCAGCAAGGGTAACGAACAAAATCAGTTTAGATCTCCAAACCAATAGTGGTTTATTTTGATTCACTGCTCCAGACAAATTGTAATTCCTGTTTACTCCCATTCAGTCCCAGTATAAGCAGCATTTAGGGGGATTCAGAATTTAACTACCTGTTCTGCTTTCCTTCTACCATAATTTCCAGTAAGAAAGGAGAACTCAGATTTAATATACCAACGAACAAAAAGAATGAGTGTATTCCAACATGGAAAACCAGGTAAGACTGATCCTAAAAACTGTATTGCACAGACTGGGTCAAGGTCATGAACTGCCATCTCCCAGGCACACAGCTTTTATTCTTGGCCTTCTTCATTAGGCTGACCTTCCTCATGGATAATTTCTCCTAGACAGAGCCCAAATTAAGAATACATATGTAGTACTACACCCATAGCACCAGTAAGCTAGAACTTGTGCTCCTACTCATGAATGCACCACAGAACAGTTTTCTGGCATTGGGATGATCCTCATGATAAAAGATTGCTTTTTTAGTTCCATTTATAGAAAAACTAAATACTATTGTCAGAAGACTAATGGTAACTTCAAAAGGTTTACAGCAAGGTATTTTCTCTCTTACTAGCGCTCCCAAGTAACTCTAGTTGTTCATCACTACACTTAGGGAAACTGAGAAACACTGTGTCAGCATCCACCTCTTGGGGACTAGCACGTGTTCAGGGGAGCGGGTGGCACGGAAAACAGGATCACTGGTGGTGAAAGGGGATAGAGCAGAACACTCCATTGGAGACAGGCACGGAGTGTAAGAGAAGGTCATGTCTTGTAGAGGCTGATCTGGAACAGAGGCCAGACAGAGTTAAAGGATAAAGGATAGGTATTTATAGAAAGGCCTTTACAGGGTACACTTCAGGCAGTGCAGGAGTCTCGCAGAGACTACACCCAGGATGGACAACAGTCACACGTTTTTTGGACAGATGTAAGTTTTGTCCATTTGCAAATCAGAGGTTAATTGTCCAATTACAGCTTCAGGCCGTGGAGTCTCATTCTCCTAGTTTGCTCCTCCCCAACTCACTTTTGTTTACATTTCTCAGGGCCTGAAACAGTGAGGTGATTCTCAGGCCTAGAGAGGAATTGTTGTGTCTGACAAAAATGGGAAAAGCAGTTGCTAACGCTCTACATGGAGTTCAGAGTTACACACTAAAGAATTGCAGGATTACAAATACATGAAAATATAAAAGCTAAAATCCTAAGGCATCAAAGGCTGTACAGCAAAGACAGGGCTGTATTGCACAAGGGGAAGGATTCAAAGGACAACCCTCATCTAAATCCAAAGCAGTTTTCAGTGGGACCCCAAACAGCTTTTATTCTCTTCTAAAACTTTCTAATTAATTGGGTGGTCTTGCCTTGGAGTTGGGGATTGTGGGTTTTGGAGTTTGTTTTAATCCTAGATCATAATTCTTTATTAATTCATCTCTGCGGTAATTCCTATATCTCCACCTCTAGTTAAAGATTACACTATCAGTTTTGCCTGGATATGCACCAGCAGTTAAATTTTCCACAATGCTAACTGATAATTTATACCTTTTAATTCTTTCCTAAGGGAAATTTTAAACTAATATGGTTTCCCCTCTTGCTCAGTGACTAATTTTCTTCAAATGTCTTGTGAAGAATTTTGCCAAAGGTTTTCCAAAAGTTACATAAATGAATCTGTAACAGAATCTGTTAGGCTTTACATTCTAACAGCCTGGAGAGGTAAGATGCCATTTATTTTTACAGTGGTATGTTAAATTTTTTATCCCTACATTATCACATTATTCTACAGAACTTTCAGGGCACTTCCAATTAATTTACCAAGTGCTGAAGTAGAGATTCAGTGGCTTAAAACAGAAAGGTAACAAGGGTAAAAACGCAGTAAGAACTGGCTATCCACAAGTCCTCTTAACAGTCTGGAAGGGATCCAGAACCACGAATGACAGTACACAACAAATGAAATATAGTGGATGAAGATGCCAAGAACAGTAAATGTTTCATTGGACACATGACTTAACAGATAACTTTGCAATTCAGTCTGTTTCACTGAGTACTATTAAAAAAACCCTTTCATATTAAGAATGACACCCACTATTAGAAGAACACAGTTGAACTGCTGAGCAGTTTCCTTTAAGAGTACTCCAAGAATAAGATACAGAAGCTTGTCAAATTCTGTATGTACACCTAAGAAGAAAGATGATTACTATGCTTTAAAATAGCAAATTATTTTCATGGTGTTCTAAGTCCGTTTCTTCATTAGTTTCATAACAGTATCCTTTTTGGAGACAACTTAAAATTAATTCTCAGAGCCCAGTGATATTCATACAATACATATTTTAAAAGATGTAGTGGCCTCTTGCAATGCTATTTTTCTCTTACCTACTGCTGTCTCACTTAGATGCCTTTTTTTTCTTCCTTCTGACAGCTGTTCAGGTGTTCCTAACACCAACTGAGATTTGGAATTAGACAAACAGACACTGCTCCATTGTTTGACGGAAACATGTGGATTATAATCTGTAACAGAAAAAGCATGGATCAAGTTGAGAAATTACTTTTCATCGGTACAATTTACAGGAAATCTCAATTGCTGAACTATTTATAACGGAAAAAACCTCAGACTTCTGAGTGGAATCCAAATAGTAACAGGACTGCAGTCAGGCACCTGGTCCAAACTCCCCCCACTTGTAGTATCCTCCTAGAGCTCTGGTGGGATCATCTCAGTGCAATTAAGGAGAACCTGATACTGCGATCTGAGAAGAGATTCCTCTTCTACCTAAAGCCATAGTCAGTTACCTTCTCTGATAACCTGCTTTGTGACAAGTTTATAAACTGAACCTCTTCATGGTAGAAAATACTGACAAATGAAGAATGGCCTTGCAAATACTGAAATATTTTGCTTTACATACCATTGTCAGCAGATACTTTCAACTCCCTTCCCAAAGATGAGGTATCAGCAGGTTCTCCTTTGATGTCATCCTTCCTTAATAATGTTTCAAAGTATATGTGAAGAGGAATATCTAATAAAAAA
Organism: Callaeas wilsoni; assembly: GCA_013398955.1. Taxonomy (NCBI): domain Eukaryota; kingdom Metazoa; phylum Chordata; class Aves; order Passeriformes; family Callaeidae; genus Callaeas; species Callaeas wilsoni. Next base: position 36,009 of record VWPU01010775.1, read on the forward strand.
TCCAGAAATCCAAAGGAATAGCGTCTGTATTAGAAATATGGCAACCTCCAAGCCAATGAATTATGCATCTTCACTAGAGGTCTAGGCATTGATTCACCCAACACGTTCAATAGAATCCGTGAGTAATATTGCTAAGGACTGAAACATGCTCTGGAGAGTATTGAATGAGAATAAGACTGGGGTCCTCCCTCTGGACCAGCTCCTGCACAAAACCCAGCACAGCAGAGAGCACACAGTGCACTTTTCCTGTAATGTGAAAAGGCTTTGGTTCAGCATTTTGAGTATAAGTAATTCATACTTTTGGAAATTGTTACTGCTGGGAGCCTATAGGTATTTTCACGGTACATTCCTTCTCCGTCTCCCTGGAACAGTCTACAGCAGAGCAACGTAATTTATTTCCTGGTGGGAGTTCTAATGCAGAATTAGCCTGCAGAACATTTCAAGTGGTAAGGAATTTACCCCCTGTTGTAAGGCAGGAAGGCTTATAAAAACTACCTCTCTCTGGAAAGCCCTTCTGAAAAAAAAAAAATACAAGAATGAAGAGAAATTTAATTGAAAAAAAAGTGTCAATGTAAAAAGTAGGCTTGACAGCTAGTACATTCAGAACGAGAAGAGGACTGTGGGCAGGCCCCAACGGTGGTCATTAAACTACATATATTTATGCACAGTCTTAGCCTCATGTGCCTTCAGGATGTGCCAGGACAAAAACCTTCAACATATCTTGCTAAGTAAAAAGAAAATTTTTTTTTCAATTTGATATGGATCTAACTTGATTGTTTTTCACAACACCCCAAGTTTTTGCTGTGTTTCCTACTCCACTTCCAAGTACAACAATGAAGGTCTGAAAGGTGTATTAGTCACAACATTTAAGTAAAGAGAGAACCAAAACATTTCTCCTATTTTGTTGGTCTTTTGTTTTATTTTGTTTTTTTAACCTGGGGAACCACCTGGGTGACTCAGAGATTTTTTTATTACATCCTCCTGTATCTTAATTGAAAGGGCAGGAGTGCTTGTTTCAATCAATCCACAGCCTAGGTGCAGAAATACCAGAAACCCAAACTTCTTAGATACAAACTACAATTTTCTAGTTATCAAGGTGCAAGTTGAAAGAGGTGCTGTTATGTTAAAGGGATACTGCAACCACTGACATATCTTTAGTCAAGATCCTTGGTAATTTGGAAACTATGAAAGAAAGACTTAGACATAGGAACAACTATGCTTCCAGAAGAGAGTACACTAACAAGCTAGTCCCACTGCACTATTTACTAGATTGTCTGCAAACTATGATTCACCTTTAAAGCAAACCACATGAAAAAACAAGGTGAGAGAACTATATCTGAATCTTGAACTTGAATTCCTCCTTGCACACACACACAAAAAATCAAACTCCCAGAGTTCCAGAATGAAACAAATGCCAACAATGTATTTTTAACATACAGAGAAAATGAATGCAAAACCCTTTTCTTTTACTCTGCTGACAATTTTTATATATAAAGATGTGGGCACAGCACAAGCAGTATTTTAAGAGAAGTTATTGCTCTGGAAGGGGATAACCAAGAAAGCTGCAAAGAAAACATGAAACTGAAGCAGGCTACAACTTGGAAAATTTCTACCATGCATTTATTCACAATAATTCTTTCACATGAAAGAAAATGTCAAATAGACTAGTCTTCATGAGGAGGTAGACAGTAAAGTACACAAAGTAAAGCATGAATCTAGCCTCCCTCAAAAGTGAGGACTGCATTTGAACAGGAGACAGTAGGTCTAGTACTTTTTCCCTGTCTCAAGTATTATTAGCAAAGCTCCTGGAAAAGAGAATAAATATTCCTTAAGAAATATGTTCCTGATACTGAAATGAAGCTAGAAATATTTTTCCTCCTCCATCCTGGCAAGTGTCCAGGAGTAGCCACAGCACAGTCCAAATCTTTTTAGGTTTTTTATAATGACAAAGCTTTTTTTGAGAAAACAAACGGTCAATATTCTTGCTACACATCCCAGTCTCCCCTAAGAGAGAGGTAAGAATGAACACAAGGGGCACAGACTGTCCTTGAACAGACATCTAAACCCCTGGGGTCCAGCTGGGCTGTCAGAGTCACAGGGGAAGTGATAGAGAGTGTGTGCAAAAGAAGAAAGATTTAGGTGGTGTTTTTCTGACCACAACAGAGTTCTGCTGACTGGGATGTTTGCTGTTGCACTCTTGGAGTGAGTGTTCCATTTCTCCTATCTGCTCCTACAATAATCTCCTCTTTAACCCATACATGGGATGCAAACTGCCAGAGCTGAGGCTTTCTCTGGATTCCATGTCCACACTTGGGTCTTCCCAACAGGCCAGTGACAAGTTCTCCAAAACCAAGCCCTAAGTTAATTCCTGACTTCCTAATATGAGGCTGCAGTGTCTACACTGTCATTCTGGGAAGACAGTGGATTTGATTAAAGATTTGAACAGTTCCATGGAAGTCCCGGCCTCATCTTCAGAATGACTTTGTGGCAAAGAAGCCCCCCACAATAGCATAATTCCTGTACTGGTCAGTAACTACATGGAAATAGGTTTTTCCTCAAACAAAAAAATACCACAAAAATTCAATCCCTTCTGCTGATAACAGCATTTAGGCTGTTATTTTGAAGTCCCAAGTACTGTCAAGTTGCACTTCCACTAATTTCAGTCTGTGGCTGAGTCACAGACATCATCATCTACATTACCGTCCAAAAAGACTAAAACATCAGATTACAAGAAACCATAAAACTTCAAAGATTACCAAAAAGGCTGACTACCACAAAAATAATTAGGAAACCTAAATAAAGCTTTTTAGACCTAGTCCAAAGGGCCTGAACAGAAAGAAAGTCACTTATAAAAACAACACAACCATCGTATGGTAGTGTGTTGGCAAAAGCGTCATCTCTAAAGGACTAACACCGACTCAGTTAGACACACCATGAAACACCCAAGCACACCTTCTTCCTGACCAGTCTTTCAAGGCTGTAAGCACATTGCTGGTATGAGAAAGCTATAAGGTGTGTTTTTCAAAAGTCAGGATCAAGTCAAGATTTTCATTTAGTCTAAACTCATGCATTTTCACAGTGTGAAGTTTTCTGTAAAGAGAACTAAGTCCTAAAAATCACTGAAAATACAAGTAAGTCCATAACCTCTACAGCTGTCACAACCACTCTTTTAAGGGTCATGGCATTACTTACCTGAACGGAATGATAAGACTGGATGGAAGGAAGAGTCCAGCTCTTGCACATAATCTAGGATTTTAGAATCTGTGCTGTATTCACTGCTGCTGAAAGTGGAGGCTGGCACCAGACATGGCAACTGAGTTTTATGTGGAAAGGAGGCATCTCTAGATGGAAAAGTCTGCAAGAATACACAGAAATAAAGGTTAACTTTTCCTTTACTCATGCCCTTCAAATTAGACCAGAAGAGGGAAAAAACCGAACAAACCAACAACTCATTGAGTGACACTCTTTAATATGTGAATGGGAAGAATATTCCAACAATCTCCAGATAGTCTAAATGACTTACCTTCACTTACTATGGACAACAGTGCACAATAGAAAGAATACAAACCGCTCCTTCAATTAGGACCAGGAAACAGCTGTCAAAGCTTTCAGATAAAATGTAACTGTTTCCAATCATTATTGTGATCTATCTGACAACAAACAAACACCCCTTAAAATTTGATTCCAGCATTAACAGGTATGATAGAAATGCACAAACAAACATAACATCAGATAGATGTTAGACCCCTAAATAGAGGGGTCTCATTTATCTCCTTAGTAAGATTCTTAGTATCAGTATCTCTAGGCACCTTGAGCTCACACATTTTAATGCAAGAAACTATATCAAACATTTTGAGCACACTATGTACTTAGACAAACCAAAAGGGCAAAGTCTTTACCTTGTTATAATTTAAATATCAGATAAGCAACAGAAAGAACATAGACAGCAATAAACATGGAGAGGGATGCATTAAGAACTGATTAATAGGTAGTAACAGGAATTACTAGAAAGAGGAGAGGTGCAAAGAAAGGTTAATTTAACTGCTTGGCTGCAAAGCTTGTTGACGTATGGAAGCTAAAATGATGGATGGCACAGAACCAATAGATGTGAGGTAGCAGGACTGAGGCAAAAGGCAGGGTGAAAATGGACAGGAATAAGCAGCAGAGTGCAAGCCATAGACTGAGCTCTGAAAGACAGAAGGAAAGAATTAAATGTGATGATACAAGACAGCAGCAAATAGTAGTGTGTGCTTCCGAATGTGCTACAAGAAGTACTTCAGGGAAATAATGTTGCATAAGCTACTTTTTTATGGGATACTTGTGGTAGTAACCCCAAAGATACTGACATTTTTAAAGGCTTCTACAGGTTTCTGATATTTTGCCAAATGCTGCAGGTCCTGCAAATGGGAAGGGAGAGAAAGGGACACTGGAGTACTGAGGGAGTCTCAAGCCTATCACTGTGCCAACAATCACATTTATCACTCCCTAGGAAGCAGTTCCAGTGTAAAAAACTGTAAGAATGAATATGACATTTTCATACAACTTTTTATGGAAACATGTAGCGTCAAAGGCAAGACATCAAAGAACATTACTTGTATTTTCTGTACTTCTGCTTTCTGAATCTAAGAAAACTCATTCTCCTGCCTGAAATACTCCAGGCTGCCCTTTAGCACTGCCATTCATGCATTAGTGATGCAGTGATTGTATCTACCACATAAAATCCCCTCCACTTAGTGAAAGCAGTCCTTCTGTCACATGGCATCAATATTCACAACCCACGTTATCTCAGAAAATACTACATTAAGAAGCTCCCCTTTCTATCTCTTCCTTTCTTCTGAGTTTCTAAGTTCTCTATGCTGGTACTGTATCTCAGAAACTAATAAAATCAAATAAGTATGTTATGATGCTGGAGCAGAGAACACAGTGATGGTGGGGGGAGGTTCTTGCATTTAACTTTTTTTTCCCCCCAGAAAACATTAACAGTCCTAAATCCAACCTGATCTCCATACACAGGTGTATGCACAAGTACTTTCAACTAGGAAAGAATTCTGTCCTAGCCCAGGACTCCTTCAAATCAATGTTCCATTATTTTCCTGCGACGGACATATGGGACTCTTCATCTGTTAAACTTTAAACATCCAAAAAATGTCGGCAGAACTGGGTCCTGTGTTTGGAAATACTAGAGGGATAAATGCTAAAAGCAAACTTAATGTTTCCCATTATATGGATCATTACACTAAAGCTTAAAGAGCTTTTAGGTAGTTGCTCCACCTCAATGCACTAAGGGCTTGCTTTTCAAAAATGCACAAAAGTATATTTCCTCTTGATATTTGGGGTTTAGAAATGAAGTAACTATCTTGGTTTGAGAGACAGGTGTCTGCTAAAGGAGGCAGACACCTTCCTTGGAATGGAAAAAATGTGGACCCCCTTCTCTCCGAATTGTTATAGTTTTGAAATTAAGGGGCTCTCAGGCAAAGATATGAGAATAGGAATAACAGTTCTTTACTAGTATATCTAATGAGGCAAAAACAACAACAACTTTGGCATTAACAACAAAGAGAACCAAAAAAACCCAGTAACGGCCGTCTCGGTCGCAGGCACTTTCTCCTTTGGCGCCGTGGCGGCAAGCTGGGATGGCAGAGACCAGCAGAAGTCCTGGGGTGGTGGAGGAGATGTATCACGCTCTGGAGCTGCAGTGGGAAAATCCCCGGGAGGTCTCAGCAGGCAGGAGGTGCGAGGCTACAGAGTAGC
>VWPU01010776.1:0-11368 GCA_013398955.1 Callaeas wilsoni
GGCGGGCGCGCGGCGGGGGCGGCCCGGCAGAAGCGGCGGGGTCGGGACCGCGCTGGGCTCGTCGCGATGACCGAGGTGCGGGGGGCGCCGGGACCGCGGGGAGCCGGGGGGAGCTGGGGGGCTCCGGGTACCTTCCCTTCATTCACCCGCTGCCGCCGTCCCCCCAGGCCGCGTTCCAGAAAGCTGCCGAGGAGGTGAAGCAGCTGAAGTCGCAGCCCACGGACCAGGAGATGCTGCACATCTACAGCCACTACAAACAGGCCACGGTGGGCGATGTGAACACGGGTAGGTACCGCCCCGGCTCCCCCCTCCGGCGCTGGAGACGCTTCGGGAGGCAAAACCTCTCCCCGTTGCGCTTCCCTCAATCCCGCGGCTCAGCGAAAGTGACTCAGTGCCGACTTGGCACGGATTTCTGTGAGGGAGGGCCCAGGCTGACCCGATAAGGCTTTGTGCAATTCGTGGTTTTTAGATTAACCCGGCCGCCGCCGTCTGAGCCGTGCAGTGAGGGCCTGAGGATGCTTTGTGCAAATACTGGGATTGGGATTTTTGGAGACCTCTGTCATTAAGTAGCTGCTCAGGCCGAGGGGTGCTGCTTTAATACGAACACTTCTCGGTTATACAGACTTAAACAGCAAGTGTGGAATTGCAGTACTGGAGGGGATGACACAGTTTATTTAGACTGGATCAGCTGCTAAAAATAGTATTGGAAAACAAAACCAGAAGAACAGGAGAAAACTTTTATAGGAGCTGCAATTAAATATACTTCAAAAAGACTGTACCAAAAATATGTCTGCAAGTACACAGTGCAAAATGTTTCTGGTTGCTTCTCTCCCTACCGTGCTGTCAATGGCAGCTCAGCCTTTGGAATAACATTTAAAGTGAAGCGTGTCTCTAACGACCTTATGTAACGCTGGAATAGCTAGAATTAGGGAAAAGGTCATGTCTTTGGAGTGCTGGCCTCCTAACCCAGTAGCTGGCAAAGTTTATTGAGTGTCCATTGATTTAAAAGCTGGCAGTGAAGTGTACAGGAAATGGCAAGTAATTTAATCTCCTTTTTCCAAAGTGGGCCACGTGAGGGAGAAAAGAAGTGACTTTGTGTTTAAGATACGATCCTTTTGGTGTGACTGGACCTCAGTCAGCATTATTAGTGCTTGACAGGGTGAAACGGTGCTCCAGAGCTGTGAATATGCCACCATTCCTGCAAGTGCCTGCGGTCCTGTGAAGCAGCAGCCAACGAGAGTTGGCCGGAGAAGCAGCCTGTGGCAGGGTGACTGGTGGGGTTTGTGCTGGAGAGAGGTGGAGCTGCCAACTGGAGCTGCAGGTCACTGTGCCATGGGAGCTGCACAAGGGCGTTTCTGTGGATACTGCCCAGTTCCATTTGTGAGTTCTAAGAGCTCTCTTTAAGGAGAGAGAGAGGGGAAGTAAAACCACAAAGAGGACTTTACACAAAGATTAACCATATACACGTAATTTACTTTCTACTTGGCCACACCACAGCCTGCAGTGAAGTGAGTTAAGATTTCCAAGGTTGTATCCCTAGCTGACAGAACAAATGTAGAACTATAAGTTAGAAACACACCACTAACTTGATGATAATGAGTTCTAAGCTTTATGTTACTACAAACAGCTGTCTGTTTTCATGTCTCTGCCTGTAATGGACCTTAGGGTATTTCTGCTTTCCTTTATATCTGATGTTCTTTAATTGTATGGCTCTTATGTGACAGCAGGCTCTTCAGAAAGTACAGTTAAACCAAATCACAATAGTTGGTGCTCTTCTGCTCAACTGCTGCTGTCTCAAGGGAATTTGAGCCTATTTCTGTTGTCACCAACAATGTTGTAACATATTCCCTCGAGGTGATCTGCTGGCTACAGGTTAGCAAGTAACAGCTGCAGAGATGAGCCATTGTATTTTGTCATGATTAAGAGCTAACTAAGCCTTTAAGTGGGTATTACCTACAGCCAGATCACACAAACTAATCCTGCTGCTTATCCCGTCTCTCTCAGACCGCCCTGGTATGCTGGACTTCAAAGGCAAAGCAAAGTGGGATGCCTGGAGTGCATTGAAAGGTATGTGTCTGATTAAAGAAATTAATAAAATTACCACTGGCAAACTAGTCAGAGAGACACATGTAGTTAGTGTTGCCTTTTAATACAAGAGTTCTAGAAGTTCACAATGCCATGATAATAAACTTTTACTTTTGATTACCCCTGCAAGGCAGAAGTAATCCTGAAAAATATGGCCTGTGTGAAAGGGAATTAGGGTGCAAAATGCCCAGCTGGCCTAAGATGTTAAATAAAGAAGAACAATAACAGCAGCAGAAATCTAAATTTGTTTTCCTGGTCCCAGCCTAGTACCCCAAAGACAGCTGTCCCTCCAGCTGTTGAACATTTTCCAGTTAGGAAAGCTTTGGAAGAAACAACTGAGCTCCCAGCTCTAAATGAGGAGCCAAACAAGTGGTCTAATATATGACAAGGGGTCTGTTTCTGGTGTTTTAAGGAATAGCTTTCCTGTAATAATTGTCAATTACATTAATAGAACTAATACACTGCTTAGTTGCTGTCTGTGCAAAAACAGCTTTTCTTTGATACACTGTTTTTTCATGACTGATGAAACATATTTGTTTAAAACTTTAGCAGTGGATTCACAGCCAAGTGACCTTCCTGGCTCCTTTGCTCTCTGGTGGCGTGGCTATAGCGAGGAATTGTGACTTGTAAAAGGCATCTTAATCTGTGAAAGGTATCTGACTGCTTCCTGTGTTCTGTCCTTCAGGAATGTCCAAAGAAGATGCAATGAAAGCTTACATAGCAAAAGTGGAAGAGCTAAAGGGCAAATATGGCATCTGAGGACTGGATAAATCAGCTACATGCACGCCTGAAACCTGCCTTATTTCTAATAATGTGGAAAACTGGTTTCTACGAGTAACCTTAGATACCTAGTATGTCCTAGTCGGTTCTCCTCATGCCTGTAGTTCAGGAGAAGTTATGTACCTGCCTAATGTACTGACACGGTATAAATTCCTTCTGGGAACAAAAATCTGGAACTCATTAAAGTGCATTTGGTACTTTAGCTGTTGTGCTGGTCATCCCTTAGCGGTCGCTGTGAGCTCAACCCGTAATTGCCGCGTTGCTGCTGCCGAGCAGAGCCATCCTCGCGCGTCCCTGTGCCGCTAGAGGGGGTCGGTCACCTGCGTTCGGGCGCTCCAAACCACTCGGCCTTGCCCAGGTAGGTGAGTGGCAACCCACAGAAGCTGGAGCACCGCAGAGCTTATCTGGAAAAGGTGATCTATAATGCTGTGTGTGCTAAGAACAAGGTGCTTGATACTTGTTGCCTGGAGTTTTCAGAGAATTAGTCACAACTGCCAAATCATCTTTCATAAAACACTTCTGGGACATGTTATTTCCCAACAACAGTGTTCTGGAGAAAAGGCAAATACTGAACCCAAAGCCTTCCCTGGGAAAGGAAAGGTTCCACAGGTAGTGGAGTTGATTCTCTTGATGCTGTAAAAGCAAGAGAATCAACTTGGTGTTGCCATGCACTAGGCTGCAGTGAGGGGTGAATCACATTTAGACTGGCTGAGCACTGGCAAGGCTGCTCGAAGAGAAAGACCTACAGTGATCATCAGCAAAAGTTTGATTACAAAACAGTTGTGACCATCTCTAGTAAGCTTTTAATTGTTTTGGTCTGCCTAGTGTAGTCTCTCGGAGCTGCTGATGATAGAAAGGGAAGATTTTGCTTTTAAAATGTGAGGTTGAACTATAACAGCATAGAGCATTTGAGCATGAAATCCCAACCTTATACAAGAATAAGGCATTATAATTCCTGCTGTACTGGTTAGCATCTGAATAGGTGAGAACTTCAAGCACTCTTCAGATAAGCAATTGATTTATAGAACTACATAGGGGTGAAAACTATCATTATGTATCTGTGTAGGTAAATACAGTTTTGTAGCTAGTTATACATGGTGAGTAGTAGATTTAGAGATTTTCACATGCTTTCAAAAACTATAACTTCCCCCCTTTACTACTTTTAATGGGAAATGTTCTTAGAGCTGCTTTTTGTCCTTTAAAATGTGTTAGGATAAAGAACAAAAAAAAAGGCTGTTTATTCTTGTTCCACCTTGTTCTTCTGGGTAAGTAAAATAAGCATTTGGGGTTTTTTACCTGTTCTTGTATCCTCTGTTACTTGAGATTGTCTTAATTAAATTCACTTTGCAAGAGAGCGGTAAGACAGATGTTCAGCATAAGAAATGCTTTTACCTCTTCTCTAGCCCTAAATTCCAAATCTTTGTGATACAGCTCCATCTTGCAGCTGTGTTTTGTGATGCTGGTTATCCTTGAAGGATTCTGCCAACCTTTACCAGAAAAGAGCCCAGAGCAGCAAATGCTCCCACATTGCTCTTGTATGCTGAAAAATGATGCACTTAGACCACACTGTGCTTTGCCAGCATGTTTTCTGTCAAAACAGGTATAGTCAGAATTTTTGACTGCTAAAGCGGTAGAGTTGGGTCTAAAGGATGAGCTGGGAGTAGCAAGTTCTGTATCCCTGTCCTCATTTGGCTTTGTTTCTCCTGTGACAATTAATCGTTACAGTGTTGCTCTCCTTTCTCATACTTCTGGCCTTAGGAAAACATCACTTTGTACACAGTGCTTATCCCAGAGAGGCTTTGGTCTTGGCCAGGCTTACAAATAATGCTATTTGCCGAGTAATACAAGTGACTGAGAACTCTACCTTGTATGTCTTTATTTGGATACTTTAGTTTTTACTGTAGTAACGCCTTTCTGCTTCCAGCTTCACCATCCTTAAGAAAGTAACATCAGTGGTCTCACTATTTAGCTTGCCCTTTGGCAATCAAGTGTGTCTCTCAGGAGCAAGCTGAGAAATTCAAGATGTGGAAATAGCTCTGTAGTAAGTGACTACAAAAGGCACGAAGGCAGAAGCAAAGGTACTGGTGGTGATTGTGCACAGTGTTTGTGACAAAAAGCAGCAACACAAAATTTGGCTGCGTGAGTAGTAACTGGGTACTACCACTGCAGGGAAGAGTTGAAATAGACTGAGCTGAGTCGAGGGGCTGGTTGTGGTTGTCTAGCAGCAGGATGAATGTCTGTAAACGTGTAAGGATGCTGGGCTGCCTGAAAATGTTGCTGACCTAGTGACCGCCTAGTGCTCACAGGTAAGGTGTGTGAGGCACCTGGGCTGCATAAATAATATTTGGGCAGCAGTGACACCAGGGCAGTGGTGGTTTAAGGGCATCTACAAAGATTTGTAAGTAGAGATAATTGCTTTTATTAAACTAATAAGGTGGTAAACATAGACAGCCATTATCATATACAACCTTGAGATTGGAAACAGAAGCAGCAAGCCTCAAACTAAAGTATAGTCCAGAGCCATTGCTCTGCCTGCAGTAAGGTACTTTTGGTGGAGAATCAGATGCTTTTGATGGCTGGGCAGTGCTGCAAAACAGGAGATTGTTCTGACACCCGCTCAGGGAGTTGCTGCTATTTCCTCTTTGTTAGATCAAAGAAAGGCCAGCAACATCCTGATCCTCGCAGTGCTTGGGAAGGAGGAGAGACGTGCGCTGAAGCCGGCCTGACACGCAGGAGGTCAGAGGCCAGCTGGCACACACACACTCAGCTCTGCTCTGCTGAGTTTGCAGTGTGCAGGACGGAGCCTGGACTTTGGATATGGCCATAATAAATGTTAACTCCTGTGCGTGATAAGACAGTGTTCCTTCTATCGCACTTCTATGATTAGCTCTTGCACAGAGCAACACAGAGCTGATTGGCACCCACTGCGGGTAGAGATAAGGACAGGGATGATGTTTTCCTTGGAAATCTCTTTCTGATGGGTTCTGCTTGCTTTTAACAAACATGTGAAGGTGCAATACTCTTAGCACAGATTTAACAAATCAGTATTGGTGTGTTGCTTAAGGCCCGTAACAGATTTTTCAACCCTGTGGAGTAAATTTTTCAGTTTGGTTAAAATGCCCTCCAAGGCTGACTGCAGTGTGCAACTGACTCAAAATTCTTCAGTACTCATCTGGAGTGATCTTGTTTCACGATGCAAGCATTGTAACTTTTGAACTTATTTGACCCTGATGATACTGCTAAAAATAAATGACAATTGCATTTGCTGCTGTTCAAAATATTTGCTCTTCCCCCTGAGTGATCAGAACAAACAGTATTGGGCAATACTACTTTGGGGTGACTGGCCATCTAAGCCATCTTGTGAGATTGATTATAAATTGGGGAGACAAAAAAGAAAGTGTATTTTGGTTGGGACAATTTTCTAAATACCACAGCTGTCACCCCAGAAAGAGGTTACACGGTCTTCCAAGTTGTCAAAGCTGTGTAGAAGTGAGACAAGTTGATACTACATTGATGTAAGGCATTTGAGTTCATTCACAGTAATAAACTCAGAAGGGTAAAAGTTAATAGAACAAATGTGGAATCTAATTTTTTTCCCCTACCCACAAGTCTATGAAGTATCTTCTGATCTATGAATTAGCCAATCTTCAGCTGCTCACTTAAAGTGCAAATAACATCAATCCATTTTAGATGTGTCTTCATCATTTATAGAAAGAGCTTGTATTTCTTCTAGAACCAGATTATCTGTGAAAGTTAAACACAGCTTAGTGGTATTATCTTTAAGGAATTCACATGGAGCTTGGCTGCAGTGATATTTTAACTTTCCTTCCCAGTTACTCCCAGTACGCATACATTTATGAGCTGCATCGAAAGAAGCATCACCACACACTTTCTTTCCACACCTTGGAAAGAAAAACAATTACATTACTTGGCCAACACAGCCAGGCAGACACCTTGTTTGTCCCCACCAAAATATGCAAGGCACCAACTTGTATCGTGTTCCCCAGAAGGCTGAGGTAATGGTATGTCATCTCCTCCTAACAAACACTGATCCTTTGTGTAAGTTCTGAATCTGAGAGATAGACTAACGTACTTGGTATTTTTAAATTGATTGATCTGAGTTTTTACTGAGAGAAGAAATATGTATGTGACAGCTGAGAAACTGAATAATAGGATTTCCCCCAACTTATGTAGTATTGCAATATGGACCCAAATTTTTCTAGTAGTGCTAAGAGGCCTAAAGTGTTTTGTTTTGTTTTGTTTTTGTATTGGATGTATATTTCAAAGCAGATTTGTCAGAATGGTCAGATGCAAATATTTTGAGGTATATCCTAAGCCAGTGTAACTACTGCCAGAGGTCCCTGAAAAAGGCTGAATCTGAAGCAGAATGAGTGAGCATCCAGTGTTGGATCTCTACAATGTGATGCTGAGGTAGGTCCAAAAAGTGATCAGAAGTGAAAACACAATTATTGCTGGGATACAGTATGTGTTCCTTTAAGCCTGTTCTGCTTAAAGTCTCTCTTCTTAGACTTAACTGAGATGGGGGCTAAAGTCACTGTAATGGACTCCCACATTATCAGCATGTTTCTAACCCAGCTCTGAGTCCCTAGCAAGTGCTGTTTGATGTGGATGGACAGTAGGACCTAGACCTGGGTGGTGGGTATTACTGGGTGTTATTGCCACGTGCAGCAGCCCAGGCCTCTCGTGCACAGCCAGCAGTGAGTGGGAGAGCCTGGGGCTGCAGGGACACATGGTAGCCCCTGTCCCATGGCCATTCTGCCCTCCTGTGACACAGCAGAGGTGTCCAGGCAGGAGGCAAAGTGAAACCACCTGGCCCAGGAGCTTTTTCCTCTTTATGTGCTTTTACATGCCAGGATGAGTTTGTCCACTTGGCTGCAACAACTTGCAGTGATGGGAGGAAAATCCTGAGGTAAAGTAGTTGTGACAAGGGGCTGGTCTGAGCTGTGCGGGCCTTGGCACAACCCAAACCCCCTTTTGTTACCTATGCTGCTGCCTGGGGCACAATTCACCTAGGATGACTGCCTGTGTTCCAGAAGCTGCTGGGCTTGAGCAGCTTGCCAGCAACTTGCTGACTTTTTGCCCCATTCCAGAAGCTCTGTTTCAGCCCAGCTAGGCTGAACCTGGCCTGAGCTGATAGCAGCTTCTTCAACCTGGATTTTCAGTCTGCTGCCAGGAGAAAGAGAAGGCAAAAGAACAGAGACAGGAGACAGCTAGCCTCTTCCTTCTTCCTCATAACATTTTCTACATGCTCACTGCTTTTGGAAGATACAAAAAAAAAATAGTAACATTTTTCCCCCCCATACAGATCTTGGACACCTCCCAAAGTCTCAGTCTGCAAGATACTCAAGATCTGTTTGTCTCAAAGATCAGGTCAACTTCTCTCTGGAGAGATACCTTGAACTAGGGATCTAACAAAACTGAGAGTTTAATTGCCTTGCCACGTGAGTTGATATGCCAAGAATTAAAGATGTGACAGAAAGAATTTTATTAAACAGAAAAAGGCATTTAGAGAAGTAACCGGCTTCAAGATTAGATGAAGCAGGACTGGTGGTGCATCAGTCACTTGTGTTCTGCTTCACCTCCAAGTGATTTCACTTCATTGGGCAACTGTTCCCTAAGCCCCTGGTGACGCTCAGATTTCAGTCCTGAACCTTCTCCAAGCTTCTGCAGGAGAAAAGCTGGAACAGATTCTTCAATGTTAAATTTCTCATGGTTTTAAACGCACCAGATGAATCTATTTCTGTGCTGTACAACAGTCTCTGGTAATTTCCATTATTTATGAACATATTTTCCTGAAAACTTTCTCTCCAGGGATAGGATGTGAAATGCCTACTTAAACAATAGAGAAAAGGGACTTTCTAAACAAAATAATGAAAGTGGCAATATACCAAGAACTCTACATTAACACAACCAGAAATACTTCTAAAGTGCTTTAAAAGTCATTTACTCTGTTGTCATTACACAGGTGATGTATTTTTCAGATAAAAAGTGTTTTTTTCTTTTATGGCACTGAGCACTTTTTATTGTAAAATACCTTTTTCGCATATGATTTTCAAAAACAGTATAGAGGCATTTTCCAACTTTTTTTTTGCTTTTAAATTCACATAATATGTTTGGCTTGTTTTGGGATGAGAAATGAAGATAAACTCATTAAATCTGAAAAAGGTGCAGAGTTCTCACAGGCTTTCTAAACCCAGACAACTTTACCAGAAGGTATCTCCAGCCAGGCAAGTGCAGAAATGAAGCACTCACTGCTACAATCTTCCTCTCCGGGGTTACTTCAGGAAAGTGACTCTGAAAGTGCCTATTCAATGCTGATTGTAATTCCAAGTCCAGTTTCATTCTCGTCTATATTTGGGGAAACTAAATTAAATACAAAACATTAAAGCAATTTCTCATTCGCAGAAAAAGTACCATCCCCAACCACTCTTTTTCCTCAAAGAACAGGCTTGGCACATAACTATATATTTACTAAAGAATCCAAGTATGACAGGGGAGCAGTTTTGGTTTCAAAAGTAACCACCTTAACTTCCTCATTCATCAAAGCTTTTTATGCATGTGTTAACTCATGTGAGCCTTACCATGGGCTTTTACAGGAAAAAAAAAGTCTTGCTCAGCAGAATAACCCTCACTGTTAAAAATTAAGATTTTTGATTGTTGAAGTCTTTAGGATGACTCAGATATTTTAAATGCAGATCTATGCTTAATGGTTTTGCTAATTGTGGGCCAAATTGCCTAATGCTTTGCAGGATTGAGCCAATGTTACAGAAGGCATTAAGTTATGTGACCTTTTTGCCAGATAAGAGTTGGTATATTTTGTCTGGTCCAAGCCTGCATTTGCTCAACATGGTTACATGCAAGCAGCATTTATTCAGCTCATGCAACAAATAAGACAACAAGACCTGCTTGTGGGTTTTGAGCCAAAAATGCATATATATTGTTGAATTTGAAACTTAGAAGTGGAAGGGTATAACAGCAAATGCATGTAATCAGTCTCCACAATGCAATGCAGAAATGCTGATTAACCTGTGGAATAAAGAGTTCAGGATGTTCATAAAGCATTTCTATCAACTGATGAACCTAAGATGAAAGAGATGTGGAAGCATCAAGTTTTCTAGCTTGGATAGCATGTTCAGAAAACAAGATATGGTGCAGACCACAAAACCACAAAATAAGTTTTAACAACAGACCTTGCAAAGATTTGCCATGCGTTGCAAAAGGAGAAAATCTTAGTTCTGATATAAATATAATCTAATATTGTATACAACTTTATAGAGAAACATTTAAACAAAAGATTCTGCAGGAGGAGAGAAATAAAAAGGTCAGCATTTATCATTAAAATTAAAAGTATGAAAACCAAAGTAAATGTTCTTCAGAACACTCACTCTTACTAGAAATAGTGTTACAGAAAACACCCCCAGACAGATCACAGTAGACATAAATGGTGTTTTAAAGGAAGCACAGTAAGCCCTTATGAAATTGCATGGAGATTAAAATAATGAGACAATCTGTATAGACAGATGATTAGTTCAGAAATGGAAGCTGCAAGAAGGGTAAAGTAACAATAATTTCTACCACCCCATGTTGGAGAAGGAGATCCTTCCAACTCCTTTTGGCTAGAAGGGAATGGCCAAATTCTGACCCCTGTGAATATGAGGGAGGCCCAGAAAAACGACCCGTGAGGCTGTCCACCGGACCTCAGACTCTGCTGGAGTCAAAATCAGAATGTGGCAGTAAAACAAGAGCTTCTGATGACACAGCAACACTCAACTTTCTTGGGCTTTTTTAGAGCTGTTTCAGACTAAAAAAAGGGTAGAGCAGTCAGTAAGTCATTAGAGGATGGCAAAACATGCGTGAGAAATAGAGCAAAGGCATAAAACTTTATCAGCAGAGAGGTTTTTGCTGACAGTACAGGCAGAAGTAGGTAAGGTAGAGCAGGCTGGTCAGAGATAAGAGCGCGCACACAGCCCAAGGTGCGAGGCCGTCGCTGCACCGGAGCCGGTGCCGAAGTGCTTCGGGAACACAAACACCGGCGCAGACACGGCGGGGACCGGGCAGCGAGGGCAGGACGGGGTGTTCCTGTACCCACAGGCGTCTGCAGGGCTGGGCGTTACCGCAGTCCATCACTACAGCCCCAGAGTCGCTCCCGGGGGCTCTTGCGGTGTCCCGGGCGAGCGGACAGAGCTGGGGCAGCCTCCCCGTCCAGCAACGCTTGGCGCCGGCGCTACGCCACAAACCGTTCCTGGCGGCAGGAACACACCTGGAGCCCTCCGGCAGCCGGTGACACGCGGGGACACGGGACGGGGTGAGGCTGCAGCGCGGCGAGAGGCATCGCCACCGCCCGCGACACCTCCTGCGCGGCGGCCGTGCTCTACAGCGGGCTTGGGGGAGTCCGTGCCCCGGGCCAGAGCAGCCCTGCCCCGCGCGGTGCCGGGCTGTGAGGGAGCAGCCCCGCTCCTCTCCGCTCGGCTCGGCTCGGCTC
>VWPU01010779.1:0-46202 GCA_013398955.1 Callaeas wilsoni
CGTGTCAGGGCCCTGCCGCCGCCGCGGGGCCGTGCCCTGCAGCCCGGGGAGCGCGGCCTCGGCCGCCTCCTCCGCCCCACGCACGGCTCCAGGGCTCGGGTTTGTGGCTGCCTTCACACACCCTGTTCCGAGCTTTCTTCGTGCCGGCGCAATCCCTTCTGGTAACAGTTGGGACACTGAGGCCGATTGCAAGACTGCGTGTGCAAGTCCCTGCCAAGATTTTCCCATTGTCACAGCTCACTGAGTTCCTTCCCCTTCCTCCACCCACCAAATCCTGCTGGGTTACTGGAAAAACTGTAGTCCAAATGTACCAGTGTCTTCAGGCCACCTATCGCATGGAGGGATTTTTCCAGGAAAGGCACATAACACAATTACAGTCATTCCCGACTTCTTTGCCACTTGAAATCGCTTCTTTTCCACTCTTGAAAAGGGATGGTAACCAATTTCAACAGCACGAGTTACTAGAAAAGTAATAAATAAAATAAATAAATAAATAAATAAATAAACTTTGGTGGATCTCTGTTCTTCAAGCTCCAGGATGCAGCCAAGCCAGCCAACCTAGTCCCTATAAAACCCACTCCAGCCGCTAATTCTGTCACTTCATGGTGACCGGCCAGCAGGTGTGCAGATTGCCTAGAGAGTGTCTCCTCCTCCCCACAGACCTTAGGAAATCTGGGGGATGCGCACAACAGGATGGGACAGCACCAACCAACCAAAACAAAATAAAAGCTCCACCAAAAAAACAAAAAAAAAAAAAAAACACAAAAAAAAAAAAAAAAAAGGAGAAGGAGAAAAAAAGGGTGGGAAAAAAAAAAAGAAAAAAAAAAAAAAAAAAAGCAAACAAAAAAAAAAAAAAAACACCCCAAAAAACCGCAGTAGGAATCAAAATTTCTGTATTACATGGTGAGCTTTCATTTTCCAAATCCTTGGTCACATTTCTTAATCTCTCTGAGCCTCATAGTTTTCAATACAGCACCATCTTACCCACCTGCACAGTGGCTGATGCATTCTGGTGAAGGTCATTATAAAGGCAGGCACCTTAATTACCTGTTTAAAGTGACAATTGGATCTTTTTATGATCGTGACCTGAAGGAAAACCAGACTGCCTATTAACTAGAGGCGGGGAACACTCCATTAATGACGGCATGGAAGGCAGGACTGTGAAGTTCTTGTTCTCTTTCTTAAGGACAGATTATTCTGTACTTCTGCATAAGCCAATTAGTTTTTAAATGCCTTGGCTCTCCAAACTGCAAAATGGAGGAAAATGTGTATTGCACAGAAGCAACATGAGATTTATTTATATAAATAACACTGGCAAGGTTCTTGGAAGTTGACAGATAAAGCATGTCACATAAGAACAAAGTAAATAAAGCCAATAGCTTTTAATGTGAAGTAAGTAGGAAATATCTTTGTCTTTATGATGCTAAGAAATATAAGGAATGAACAACGATTTTACATTGTGCTTTTCACTCTCGTGCTGAGCATTCCCTGCTAGACAGAACTCAGAAGGACTCACATGTTTTTGTCTGAGCACATCAGACATAACCCTACAGAGAGTGAAATACAAACAGAGAAACAACCAGAAGCTTTCTTGTACCATCAAAGATGTAGACAAAGGGGCAAGAAAAGGTGGCAAACCACAAAGTTTGCCCAACAGAGAGGCCAAAACAGGGAAGAGAAGTATCAAAAGCAGCCACAGGCATCTGAGAGGAAAGCACAAGTGAGTGGGAGGAAGACAATGCAATATACAAAAATAAAGCCCCTGGCCCATTTGGGCATGTTCAGATTAAAGGGCAGGGGCAAGCCAGACTGACAACTATCTTGGAGCTCTTCCCCAGGGAGCAAGGCATTGGGTGGTTTTTGTATATAATAAAAAAGCTTTAGGCATTTCTGTTCATGCCAGCTCCCTTTACTGAGCTGGCGTCTTCCCCCAGGATGGCTTTCCCCAGCAGCCTTACCTGAACCCTTAAGGCAAGTGCTGCTTTTTCCCTGCCCACAACAGCAGTAAGAGACAACATCCACCACACACACCTTCCCCCACCATTGCCTGCCCCACTAGACCTACCAAGATTTCTCTGGTTTTGGCCATTCTGACGACAAAAGTCACAGTGTTTAGTCACATCTCAGGCAATCTCTCTACCCCCACTGACCTAACACATGAGAGCCATTAAGTGATGCTGGCCAGCTGCACTATATCCTCACAGAAGAGTTCCCAAGGAGCCAGCTCTGTACACAGTACCTGTAGTGGTGCAAACTGGAAAGGCAATTAGGAAATCTCCCTTCTGTCTGTAACTCCAGCAAAGATACACATATGGGAATACCCTGACATGCTTTTTTAATGGCTTCTAAAACATTCTGTTCTGTCTCCGCAATTCAGAGTCCTCTGCATCCTTGTAGCACAGCACACAGAATGTAAGTGGAGTCAAAGCCCCTACCCCTGTCTAAAACTTTTCTACAAGAAGTCATCCTCACAGCCCCACTCATCACCCCTAAGTAAATTCTGCTCCATTTTCAGTATCTACCATGCACTTCTGGAATTTCAGGACCCCTCCTTGTCTGAGAAGACCTCACGGTTTAAGAACACGCCCTATAGTTTCCCTTTTCTCCACTGTATTTGTGAGCTATGGAGAACTGGACTAGTGGGAGCCCCCGGACTCCAATGGTTGGGAGAAGTAGAGCAACCCAGAAAACACAAGAAAAGCTGATAGCACTTTAGACTTTTTGATGCCTCCAGGTAGTTGGGGTGTGATCTGACCCCATCCTGCTTGAAGAATCTCCAGCCAAACTGCCCACTATTCTTTAATGAGATGCACGAGGCAGAAGGGACACAGCCTGGTTTCTCCCAGACGCTCACCAGTTTGATGGCAGAGTGCTTTCGGTGTAATGATGGGAAAAGCCTGAGTATCAGAACTGTTGTTTCTCCTGGCTCAAAGATTTACTAGGGAAAACTGGTCCTTTTGCTTTCCTAGATCTGAGGAGCTTGGTTTGACTCCAGAGAGATTAAAGGTGCTGAAATGGGAGGGAGGGAAGGATCCTACCATTAACAAAGGGCTGGTTGCAAGTCTGGGGAAGGAGCATACTCCACTATTAAGATATCTATGTTCCCTCTGGGAAGCCTTTGACCTGGAGTAAGGACCTGAGTTCAGTGTCATTCTTCAGGCAGTAATTAAGCAGAAGGCTGGTGGAGGAAGCAATCTCTTCAATCTCTCTCTCCTTCTCCTGTCTCCATAGACATCTTGCACCATGAAACAAAAGTCTTTACCTGTGTGCAGCCCTTATCTATTGCCAAGTGTTGGGAAAGCTGTGACTTCAGGAACTGTTAAGAAAAGGTCACTGAACTGCTAAAATCTGACAGCATTTCCATTACATCCAAAGCACAGCAGCCAGTTTGCTCTCTGCACCTCCTTCCCTAGCTACAATAAAGTGGGCAGCCCAGCAGTTAATCCTGGCAACTCAGAGTAATTGAATTTGCACAGGGCCCATTTCCAGTCCTGCTATTGTGCAAGTCTGGGAAAGGCACCAATTCTCCCTGTGCTCTCTCCCCCACCCCCCCAAGTGAAACAAAGCACCCATCAAGCAGCAGGCTTGCTTGTCTGAATGAATTAATAGCTGTAGAACAACCTGAGTTCTACAAAGGTCGGTCAAAGCCATTATCAGGACTGACACTGGCTATCACCCCCTCATTCAGAAAAAAAAGGCACACAGAGGCTACATCAGGCAACTGCAGAATGACCCAGCCTCAGGGAGAAATTTGACATCTTGCAGATACCTAACAGTAACGTTTATCAGTCAGGACTTACATAGACTTGACTTGAACCAGGCAATCTGGAGTTTATAGCCATTCTCTTTGCTCCTAAGGCCCGGAGCCTTAAAGGATTTAAGCATCTAAATAACATCGGCAGCCTGAAACCTAAATACCTTTGAAGAGCAGGGCCTCAGGATTAGCCTGCTAACCAGAAGAGTCTAACTTCATGCCACTGGGAACACCAGCCCTGATGTTTCACCTGATACTTGCAAAGAGGCAATTGAGGATTGAGAACCTACCTTGTTAATTAAAGCAGGGTAGTATCTTGCTTCTTAATAGGGAGATATAATCAATGTTAATCTTTTGGGTGTGCTACTAAATATCCAAAGGGGATGTTTGTTTTGCAATTTCCCTCTTCCTTAATGGCAGGCAATGGTAGGCTTTTCCCTGCCCTGCACAATCAGCCACCCTGCAAATCACAGCTATAAATATTTTGGCTTGTTTGATAGCTGTAGCATTTCAGCGTCTTTCACCTCGAGCTTCCCCTCAACCATTATCCGTTGCTCCTTCGTGGCAGAGTTTTTGAGCTGATCTCTTCCTGTTAAACTACACATGCTGTGAGCTCTGTGTAGACTTTTCCTCACACCTGGATTCTAAGCTGATCCATACCATGTACCTGAAGGAGTAGTAGGAAAAGAGAGCAAATTCCTGCCTTGGATAACTCAGAGAAGATGCAAGCCATTTGCCTGAACCACCAGAGACTGCAGAGATGTCCATCTCTGACTGAAGAGGATGCATTGGATGGGGAGGCAGGGTAGACTGAAAAAGCAAATAAGGAAGGGGATAGGATGGGTAGTCAGGAGAAGGACAAGGGCAAACAAGGCAGGGGAAGGCTGAAGCAAGAAAGGCAGTGGGGAAGAGGCAGGATGTCTAGGAAGAAACAAAGTTTGAAATGAAGGAGTGGGATGACTGGCAGAGCAGGCATGGCTTAGAGTCAAACATAAAGTTTAGCTGAGGAGCCAATGTATATGGAAGGGTGGAGACCATGTGGACAAAGGCAGTTGTTGCTATGGATGGAAAATCGAGTTATTGATATACTTAGATTCCTGACAGCCAAGTCAGGAAGCAGTCTTGGAGTTGTTAGACAGTGGCCTTAGCAAGGGCAAAAAAATTAATCTGCTTTTTACAAAAAAGGGGCTTGAGAAACCTCTCATATGTCTGGAGAGGACATTTCTAACATGTGACTGGAGAGGATGAAATGTTGTAACCTGGAGACTTCTCCTACCCATAGTGTTTGGGAGACTTGAGGATAGTTTGTGAGTAAACAGCAGCAGAAGGTGCCATTAGTATTTCTGGAGGAAGAAGGGTAGAAAGGGTGTGCAGAGAATAGGGATGGATTGAAGGAAAAGCAGAGCTGGTACTGTTGTTCCTGGCCTCTTGGGCAACTACATGCAAGTGTCCTAGTTGAAGCTGGCTTTGCTGCAGGCTTTACAGCTAATGCCATTTTAATTTCTGACATGTCACTAATGGAAAAAGATTTAACATGTATTTATTCAATGTCACTAAAAATACTCCAGCAGTTGCAGAGTAAGGAGGATAGGGCTGATCGATGGGGGAGGGTGGAGAGGACCTGCACTTTTGTAAAGACTGAAATGTGATGCTTACAAGCAGGATTTGGAAAGACTCTCCTCCAGTAACTGCTAAGTATCCTCTGCCATGAAAACCTGCTGTCAAGTGTCATGTCAAATCAGGGAGACTATAGGCAGAGACTGAGAGAGATCCTTTTCCTAAGAGCAGCCCAATGGATGGAAAGTAATTGCACTGCTCTGGCATTGCCTGAACTTGACAGGTTCTCACTAAGAACAAATACCCTTTCCCTGGTAATGAAGGAAAGGTTTAATCTCATTTCACTCCAGGTGAGTATGTTCAGTACCATGAGTCCCTTTGCCACTGTTAGCACTCGTGTGTTAGCCGTGAGTGGTCTTCTGGCAGTTTTTGAGCTACTTCACAAAGTCTGTAGGAAGCGTGGGGCAGTAGGTCAGCTGAGAGAGCAGCTGGGTGCATCATT
This sequence comes from Callaeas wilsoni, assembly GCA_013398955.1. Lineage (NCBI taxonomy): Eukaryota > Metazoa > Chordata > Aves > Passeriformes > Callaeidae > Callaeas > Callaeas wilsoni. The sequence goes on from VWPU01010779.1 coordinate 5,814, forward strand.
TTCTTCCCCCTTCTCCTACGTGTTGCAAAGCAGGTCAATGGCTCCTGTCATTGTGCTTATGCCTTGTCCCTGCATGGGGAGGCTTGGATCTGCAGCGAGGGGTGGCAGAGGGCCTTCCTGCCTCCAAGCTGGGTGCAGCCTTGGTGTACAGACTGTGCAGGCTGTACAGATCTGCCCTCTACTTCCACACTGTGAGACCCAGGAGGTAGGCAATACACCATGGCTCCCTGCCCTCCCTTGGTAAACCTGCCCTGCCTTCTGCCAAAATAACAAAGAGGATTTAATGCTTCCTGGGCCAAGGGTGACCATGATGTCCTCACTCCTCCAACCCAAATGGGCTTTCGGTCAGTAAATCATGAGACAATAGGAAGCTTTTTTGCTCACAGTATGCAGCTCTGTCCCTATGCTTGCTAGAGATGGGTTCACACAAAATGCTAAGATTCAAGCCTCCATGAGCACCAAGGGAATTCAGATCCAGATTAGACAGTGCTTGGATGCTTTGGTGATTGGCACCTTAGAAATTACATAGATAGACAGAGCACAGTGGAAATAGATGGGACTTTGCAGCTTTGGCTCTTCTCTGCTAGTTATAATTATTTAAGATGATGTTTCACATCACATTCAAGCTCCTGTGCAGATAGCAGCAGCAGAGAACAAGAGATCTCTGCCACCTAGGAGAGGATTATGTGGATATGACAATGTTCAAACCCACTGGGCTCTGCCACGCTGCATTATTTAAGCCCAGTAACCAAATTTAGTAACCAGCCCCTGAGGCGCTGAGAGAAAAACACAGCTTCCAGAGCTCCTTCTCTGCAGTCCTGCCGGCTTCCTCCCTTAAAGGAGCCACCAGCTTTTCTCTTCCTCCCTCAGCCCCACCAGCCAGGTCTGACCTCCCACATTGTTCCCACAGGAGCGATGGAGTCCCTTGCAGAGGTGTAACAAAGGGCCCAGGGACAAGCTGTCACACACAGTGTGAAACCTTGGGAGCCCAGTGCAGAGGTACCCGCATGGGGAAAATGAGCCATCCCAGCTCCAGGCCTTCAGGATGCAGGGCACAGAGGTTTCATCTGTGCAGTGAGGCGTGAGCTCAGGTATAGACAGGACAACCCTACAGTCAATGCACAGCCTGTCTGGACCACTAGCTGCTTCCCAGCTGTAGTTCTGTATTAGATACCTGTGTGTACTCAGGCTCCTAGTGCTACTCTCTCTGCCCAGAACTGGCTCTCACCTTTTCGGGAGCTTTGCAGCTCCATCTAAATATGTGCATAAACAGGTCTGCTGGTAAAGTGTTTGGACAGAAGCAGTTCTGGACATACAAGCAGGCTCAGACTTGTGCTTGGATGAAGATCTCTCCTTGCCTCCCTTGCCCACCAAGAGCTGCAGATGACAGGAAGAGATGAGCACAGCTCTAATTCTCACCAGCTCTAGCCTCTCTTCAACAGCAGGGCTTTGCCACTGCTTCACAATGTCACAATGCCAAACAATGGCACTTGTTAACCAATTTTCAAAAGGGCTAAAGCCAAGGCAGACTGGGAGGCTTGGGCAGACCCTCTGCCAGCATCTTGGACTGTAGGTCATCTGTCTTGTGTTCAGTGAGCAGGTGCTATGCCACAGCAGGCCCTTGACTTCCCAATTAGATGGGAGTGCCCCAGTCCATGTACGTGGCCAAGCTCTCTGGAGCAATCTGAGGGAAGGAGAGGTTGAACAGGGTAAATATTTAACCAGTGCTGTGTCAAATGCAAACACATGTCCACTGTGGTGTTTGTCATCACAGGGCCTTGATCTCATATGTACACTTGAGGCAACACAGCTTAACTCCCCACTGATTCTGGCAGAGCTAGCTTGAGAGATGCAGAATTTACCTTGGCATGAGAAGAGGTCATTTCAGTAAAACCCAAGCTCAGCCTCAGGGAGCCGTGAAATAGCGTTGAGACCTGCTGGTACTGTAGGTGACTCCCGCCACCATGGCTATTAACTGCAAGGCGTATCCTCTCCACCGCAGCAATCGGACGCCACTGCCTCTTAAAACTGTCTGCTGTCTCTTAGATCCCTCCCTGGCCTTCTGCCCAGAGCCCCAGAGGCAGAGTCGGAGACTGGTGTTTACAAACAGTCTTTTAAACCATGTGTGGAATGAGAAAAAGGAGCAAGCCCAGCTGAATGGCCCTGGGAGGAGCAGATCTCATCAGAGCTTGCACGGAATGTCTTCCTGAGCCACTTTTCTTGACCTAGAAGAGCTCTGTCTGAGCTGCAAGGACAGGGAACAATGGCAGTACTAAGGGGGCTCTCCAGGCAGTCAGGGCTCCTGCCAGATCCATCTCACGTGAGCTGGGCCTCTCTGGTTGCTACCATGCCAGGGAGCATACAGCAACACTGATCATAAAGACCAGCTCTGCAAGGAAAGAAAGATTTTGGAGTTCTGTGGATGGTATCAGCTAGTCCACAGGCCATGAAATCTCTGCCATCTTGTGCCCTTCCCAGACACCAAACTGTGGGCATTCAGGATTGTTTGGGCTTTTTAATTTCTGTGTTGTTGTTGTTCATGCAATTCTCAGCCTGACCAAACTCGAAAATGGGTTATTTATCACATACCTCGAATGCCGTGACACATTTGGCTTATTGCACCAGTGCCCCTAAGCTGCCCCTACCCAACAGCCATTTTATCTGTAAACCACAAGCTCTTTCCCGGTATTCCTATTGTTCAAGTGACCACCAGAGCCTGTACCACCACTGGCCTCCGGTGGATGGTCCCGGCAAGCAGGCAACACTCAGTACAAACTGAATTCTTCTCCCTCTGTGAGCCCCTGTGCCCAGTCAGCTCTTCCCTCCACTGCACAGACCCCCCAACAAGATGCTGCGAGTCTGTGCCAGCAAGGATGGCAGTACTGGCTGTCATGTGAACATCGGTCCTTGGAGAGCTGTCCTCATCCAGCACAGGACACCAGACGCCTGTCAGCTGCTGGCTGGTCCTGCTGCGCAGTGCTGGGTGTGACACTCGAGAGCAGGGTCATTTTCTGTAAAGCCAATTTATTCGAGTCCTTTTTGAGGTCCTTTTTCTCCCCCTCTCAAGGGGGAAACTCTCCAGCATTGCTGTTGTGGGAGAAGTTATTCTGTCAGAACTTTTAAAACAGTTGCCCATGGGGACATAGTATGCTGGAAAAACAGTCATTTAATTCTAGTGTGATCACTTCAATTCTCGAGCCTGGCTCTTTCCCTCCCTCCCATCCACTGGAAATTAGCTTGCTCAATTCAGTTGCAAGCTGTTTGCAGGCAAGGATGAGAGGGCCGCGGCGTGGCCTGCGATAGGACAGCTGCCCAGTGCTCCTCGCTGCTTCAAACCAGTGGCAAAGTGTGCAAAGCCAGCGTGTGGCCTGGTCTTGGGAAGGGATGTGACTCCCCAGCCTTTTCTGCGGATCCACATGGAAACCCAACTGTGAAGATAAAAATAACAGTTCTGGTGAGAGCACAGCAAAGACTTTCAGCAGCGGTGACTAACATTAAACCACTTGGCAAAGGGCTTCTCACTCTCACTCTCACTCTCACTCTCTGCCTTTCCTACTCTCTGGGAACCTCAGAAAGGGCATAACTGGAATCACTGTCTGGGAAAGGGGAGGACAAAGAACATGTAGACACCCAGCCTGGGATTTCCTACAGCTACTGCTCGTACCAGGCAGACAAGAGCCACGTGCATCAGCTCCAAAAGCGACTCACAGGAAGGGAAAGGCGTGAGATTGTTTGTGTGAAATGTATACATCAGGACTGGCTGAGGGCAGCCCAGACCTCTGTTTCCCTGGAAGCAGAAGCAAGGCCTGGGGTTTTGCCAGCAGCCTGCTGCCACCCAGCCTGCTCTTATGCTAGTAGGATTTGTCTGCAGCAGCAAACATCCAGTCAGAGGAGATTTTCAGGATGGGCTGCTTGGCAGGGAGGGAAGGGGCGAGTGGGTATAGAAGAGGACAAACCTGTAAGTGTTCCTCAATTGTGGTACAGAAGCAGCCTCAGATTTCCTCCTAGGGCTCAAACTTACCTTGGCAGAGCTCTTATCAGTGGTCAGCCACGCTCACACACAGGGGAAGAGCCACTGCTGCCTGGTGCAGCAGGCCCTTCCTGGGACTGCAGGCTCCATTCTTTCTCTGCCCTAGTTACAGCCTTCCTCAGGGCTGAGGCGGTGGCAGCTGAAAGCCATAGCAGACACGTGGATGCAGCAGAACCAGACAGACAGAAGTTGCGCTCTGGCACAGGCAGGGTGAGGCGGTTGTGGGTGGGGGAAAAACTACTTGGGGGTTAGAAATCTGCTGATTGCCTTTACACAGAAGCAGGCTGAGGACAGAAAACCCTTGTCAAGTAGTTGAGCTCTGTCCTGTCTCCTCTTTGCCACAAAGCAAGTGCCACTGATGTACGACCCTTCTCATTCGATGGCTGCACCAGGTGTGGCCCATCATTAGCTGCTGAGCGGCAGCCTTCTTCCCAGCCATGTATCTTCTCTACAACACTAAACTCTCTGAGAAGGAGGGAGTAGGGGAATAACACTCTTAAAGCAGCCTGCCCTGTAAACCATGACCTCAATATTGTTTGCACTGGAGTCCAAAAGCAGGAAGAAGATCATCCTCTTCATATTTTTTGTGGGCAATCAATAACTAACCTCTGGGACCTGGCTGCTTACGAGAGAGAAAATTTCTGAAAGACAGCAATAAAGAGGACGTGGGTGCAGGGGGAGGAGGAAGGCGGGGAGGGAGAGAGGAGGGATACGTATGTCACAGCTTACCTCAGAGCCAGAATTAGAAGCTGGGTAAAAAAAATAAAATCACAGCAGGAAATAATGTGTGGCTTAAAATAGCAACATCAAATGGGAGTGAGAATGGGGAGTGGGTGGCATTTGAGGTTGCTGCTCTGTTCCTCCCTCAATGGCAGGGTGATTAATATGTCTACGCTACTTGTATTTATGTAACAAAGGGCACTAAAGGCCAAAGCTGCATATTCACCAACACTGCAGGGTAGTCTGAATCTTTTCTTCCTCCCATAGCATTAAATGGGAGGATCTGCACTTGTGCTTCCTGCCTCAGAAACCAAAAAAACAATCTTAAAAAAATCCATGCTTCAGCACTGCACACATAGTTACATTTCCACAGCTTGGCATGGTGGCACAAAGACCTTTAAGGCTTTGAAGACATTCCTGCTGTCTTTCATGGCTCCCCACAGAAAAAGCCTGTTCCCAGAGAACACCTGTAAACATGTTTGGGTTGTCTCTGGCTGGAGGCTGCACTGTAATAGCAGGCAAGGTACCACTACATGTTACTACACATTTTCATGCTCATTCACTGTATTTGCAGTGAATCATAGATCTCTGAGATGGGTCATGCAGTCCATTTCCTTGCCAGCACAGGACTGTTCCCAGCCATGTACTTAAAACCCTCACGTTTCTCTTGGGAGACAGTGATTCAGACTGATCACTCTTTTCTCTTCACACTTTGTATCCTGAGAACTGCATTAAAGCCTTGAAAGCACTCATGTGTTTTGATAAGAAAGGGATGTTGTTCTTGGGTGCATCAAGAACTGTTCAACCCACCACATCAGTGTTCACCGATGAGTGGCTGCCGGATGTATCACACTTGTTTTTTAGGCTCCTCTGGACTAATAAGCAGAGCAGGCCTGCACTGAACTTGCAGTGAAAAGTAGGAAAGCATCTCAAGGGGTGCCGGAGGCTCGCGTCTCAGCTGGCCACATTCAGCTCCTCCCACTCATCTGAAAGGCCGTGTGCTGCCAGAGTTCCCCCTTCTCAGTGTCTGGTCCCCTCAGAGAGCAAAGGCAAGAGGGAAGACCTTCCTTCATCTCCACACACACACAAGCCTCCCGCTGCTCCAGTCACTACTATCAAAATGCCTGCTTGCAAGTATCTGTACATGCAAATAGCTTAAGACCAAGTTTGTAGTGTGATAAAAACCTGCAGCGCGGGCCTGATCCTGATATTCCCTGACATCAGCAAATATCTTTGACATAAGTTGGGCCAGGCTGCTGTCAGAGGAAGGAGAATCTGGCCCAGATCTAATGCAAATCTTCCCACAGGCAAGCAGAGCAGCACGATTTGTTTAAACATGGCATGCTGGTGGCTGCAGACAGAGATCACTCCCAGCAACTCCATCAACATGCATAATATCCTGCTAGTTAAATCCAGCCATGGTAAGTAAATATCTCCACCATGTTATCCCTCCAAGCAAATATAGTACCTGTATGGAAGAAATTCCTCAGAATGTTTCCTGTCTGGAGCTGAAGCTTGCCAGGGACTGAATTTCCTGTGAGGCTACAGTTGGGAATGCAAAGCAAAGAAGCTAAGAAGAAAATGAGATGATACATATTTGGACCTGCTTTACACAGATCCTCCTAAGCAAGCACATTTCCCCCCTCCCCCCCCTCAAATTATATAAAAATGAAGCACTTGGATTTTCAAATATGGGCTAGGTTATTTTTCATTAAGCATTCTTATTTATACCACACTGCCTCCCTCTCTACTCATTTTTTTCCAGCTGCAATTCTGTGACTTACACATCCTGAAAATGAAAGAGGTTGTTTTTGCCAATAGCAAAGTGCTATGCATCCTTTCAACCATCTGGAAATGGATTTTTTATTCTTCCCCTCTCCCAACCACACACGCACGTGCACACACACAACCGAGTCTTTGTCTCTTGGAATCATTTCCCACACCATAGCTGATGGCCATGAAAGAATTCAATAAAAAAGTTCCACAGGCATTAAGAGGCCAAGAGAGAATACACAGGGTGACTTCCTGGGTGCTTGTTCTCATCCAAACTGCCACCTCATGAGGAAGTGATGAATGCAATGGAGCATATGGTTCAGTTGTTAGAGATTAAGAGAGGTAGTTTAAGGCTCTTGCGGTTTTGTCCTGGCTCTGCCTACAAACCTCTTTTGTCACTAAGAGCAAGTTGCCTACCTGCTTAGTGCCTCAGCCCCCCGTTAGCTGAAAATAGGGATACACTTTCTAACTCTGTGTGATGATCAGTGCATTCGTGTTTGTAACGTGAGCTGATCCCCAGAAATGAAAGAAGTAATCTAAAGTGAAAATTGCCATGATAACTCTGTGCTGAGCCTAATAGAGTCAAGCAGGACACTTTGGGAGCCAGAGACTAGACTTGATCATCCCTTGCCCAGAGCCAAATGTTAAGTGAGCTATGTCACTATGCTATCCAGATGACTGTAGGTCTGCAGGAGGAAGCAAAGAAGAGCCAGAGCCACACTGACTGGTACAAACATGTGTCCAGCTGAGAATGAGTAACAGCTGCTTGCTCATCATCCTGATTTCTGTCACTACTAGTGTTTCTGAATGCTGAAGTGTCCCAATGCTGTGACTCAGGGCTGTGAGTCATGGTCTGTATGTCTCCACCACACGGAATCACTCACTTGCTCTCTGATGAGATTGCAGAAATCACAGATCATCTTGGGTCTCTTACAGTGGTAAGTCTTAAAAATATAGACAGATATTTACAAACACATCCAGAACAAAGTCATTCTGTCTCAAATACTGTCTACAGGGGATTTGTAGTAAAGCTCAATTTCACATACACATCCCACTCAATAAATCTAGGAAAAGTATAAGTCTTTTTTTTCTTCTGTGGACATTTAATTCCTATAACCCCAAAGCTCTAGCAAATCTGGGCTAAACAGGATGCAGTGCAGGTAGCACTCAACCTTTTGCTTCCCCTGCTTTTGCCAGTAACATTTTTAGACCTGAAATGCTGACATTGTGGCAACACAATGCTTTTTGGCATTGTATCTGCCTGTCCGGGCTCTCCAGCATTCCTGGTAAGGGAGCTTTGATCTAATGGCATTCTCCTAACCTCAGTGCTAGGCACTTGTTGCACGCAGGGCTGCAGTGGGAGCCCTCTCTGAGTTGGCTATCAAGACCTCAGAGAAGACACCAGAAACTCCCAAAGTATCATCAGATATGTGTTGACCATATACAGCGCAGCGAATAATATTCTCATCTACAGACTGCAACAGCAACCAGCTGCACATTCAGGAGCTCACCCCCAGTTTCTATAAATTCTCTGTTGATACAGGTGCAGCTGAAATGGCCACCACTTCCTCTTGAGATGAGGGAGCAGGGGCTCACCTCAGCACTGACCTCATCGGCTGGGAACCTCCTGCGCTGTCCACCCATACAGCACCTAATCAGTGAAGCGGAGTCCCCACACTGACAAAAGTGGGATTGCTGATACTCCTCTAGTGGCAGCACAGTTTGTGTTGGCAAAAGAGTGTTTCTGTTGGCATATGCCTCTTCCCAGAATTGATTAAGTCATGCCTGTTTTTGCAAAAATCTCTGCAGCAAGGTGTTTTACTGGTGTAAAGATGTGTAAAGAATTGCTCTGTCTGCTCACAGCCAGTCTGAATTCCTCCCACAAAAGTAGGTAAAAGACTGTGTTGCCAATCTCCCCAAGCGGGCTTCTGTGTGCTGGGACAGGGTGAGTGCACTTATATGTCTGAACTAAAGCAGACAACCACTGAGATCCATACTAGGAAAGCAAACAATGCTCTGAGCACAGGGACTCCCAAGTGATAGGAAGTGACTTCAGCACGCCAATTCCTCTATTCCCGTAACTCTCTGTGGGTTTGCCAACAATCCTTATCGTCCTTGCTGTGAAGGGAGAGCTTTGCTAACTGATTACATCCTCGTTTCCTTACTGTGGTCAGTCAGTTGCTGCATGCCAGAAACAACTGGTACGACTGATAGATAAGCACACGTCTCAATGGATCTGTCTGCTCTAACCACATCCATCCCTGCGGCTAGGAGACAGGCAGTTATAAAAAGGAGTGAAACAACACAGAACAGTTTTGTTACCAGTACTAGTTTTCTAGAAACACCAATCCAGGGAATATTGACTTTTCCCATATTTCCTACAAAATATTGTAGGTCTCCATGAAGGGAGCCAGGATGGTCCCAACCCTCCCTATCAGCCCCCAAAGCAGTACATCCCACATCCCAACAACCCCTGCAGACAAGGCAGTTCAAGTACTGGACCAAAAAGATGCAGGCCTCAAAACCCTGAGGACCCCCGAGATACCACCTCTAAGTGAGGATCCGTGCCCTGCGCTGACACAGGGTCAGATCTAACAACACCACCTGAGACTAGCCAAGAAATGTGCAAGACTCAGCTCTTTGAGGACAAGCTTGAATGCATTCGGAATTTTACCCCATTTTGATTAAAGTTCCCTGCACCTTGAGTTGAGCATTTTTGGATAGCCTGAAGGCATTCTTCAAATGCAATAGCACAGTTAAGTAATAAAATGCCTCAGGATCACCTCTACTCCAAGCACATTGCCCTCTTTTAAGCAGCACATCATGACAAAAGTCATCTCAGGCCAAATTTCTCTTCAGTTTGAGTCACAGGAGTGTCATCAGAGATGGAGTTATCCCAGTTTGTTAAGTGAGTAGAAGATGGCCAATTTTATTTTGGTTTCTGCCTTTTTTTCTGTACTAGTTCCTGGAATCTGGTTTGTAGAAGTGGCCCTTCCCTTGCTGTGAGCTCACGCTTTCAGGTGGGCAGAAACCTTCAAACAGCATCTTCTTTGACCTTTCTGCTACTGAGATGCTTGCTGTTGCTTTTTTTGTAAGTTTCTGAGAAGCTCCCACAAGCCTCTGTCCCCCCATCTCCTGAACTGCATCTGCAGCATCCAACAACAGTCCCTCTGGAGGGCAGCGTGGCTCTCACAGTGACGACACCACACTCTTAATTTGTTCCAGCCTGTTTCACACTGACATTTTAGCACTGACGTCATCAGCTGCTGAAATTTCATTGCTGCTGCTAAGAATAACAGCCCTTCTCATCCCCCACCTTACACCAAATAATTATTTTAATACTGTAGGGATCGAGGCTTATCTTTTCTGACACAAATCAGGTTCTGGTGGTTAAAAGAAGTAGTAAGAGCAAAGCACTGCAGATGCTTTTATGTTCTGTCAGCCTAGGACAGAAAAAAACCCCAACACAAAAATAAAAAGTGTATTGCTAAGTTGTAAGAGTGCTATAAAAAATGAACAGGAAAAGTTCAGACTGATTTGTTTTAAAGCTTCTTTGTCAGACAGTCCTAGGCATTGTGAATTGCTTAAATAGCCTAGGCTACAGTCTGCCCCAGAAGTCCCTTACAGTGCCCCTTCCAAATTCTCCAAGGCTTTGTACCGTGAATATTTGCTTATACTGGTGCAGTGTGGGCATAAAGTACTGCCAAATCAGAATTTCCCATTGACTTTGGGGCCTGAACCAAATCCCATTGATTTCTGTGGGAGGATTTCTATTAACTTGAATGGGCATTGAATCAAACCTAAATTGGCAGTGCTCTGCACCCATTTGGCACAGTGTAGTTCTCTGCATAAGGTAGAGAATCAGGTCCAAAGACACTGAAAAATGCTTTAATTAGGAGCATTATTGAGGAGAGCAATCTTTTCCATCATTAAGCTGATAAACTGAATTTGTTCTATACTTTTAATAGCAAAGGGTCAGATTTTCAAAGACACTTGGTCTAAAGATGAAGCTGAATGCTTACAGGATTTCCAGTAAATGTTTTAAGGCAAATCAGATGCTGAGAAGCTTTTCAAATCAACAGGTCTCTTCGCTTATTTATACACTTTCAGAAATCCCAGGAGCTACCAATTGGCCTTTCCTGTAGGCTTATAAATCTAATCAGAAGTTATGAAATGACCATTACCTGCAGCCAGCAGCCAGGTCTATTCAGCCGTTCCTGGTCAGGCCTGGGCCCTCACAGGCGCAGTGAACAGTAGGTGCAGTAACTGCACCAAATATTGCCTATAGGTACCTGCCCCCGAAGGTCCCCCATTCCTCACAGACGGAGAACGGCACCTCTGTCAGGCACAGCAAGTCATCCACGGGGCACATCCTTGTGGGCAGGGGTGACAAAGGCCTCTAAAAACCAGACACACAGAGGTCCTGGAAATGTTATTTTCAATCCCTGCTGGGGAAGTCAGTGGCTAGCACAGCTTCCGCTCCAGAAACAGACCTGGACCTAGGCAGACCAACATCCGCTCAAGGAGAAAATTCTCACAACTGCTTTGTTACTGCTTCCCCATCAACTCTGAGGTCCAGCATCATTTCCTATATTGCTGCTGACCCACTCAGGCACCTTCCTCTACTGCTTGATCTTTACTGCTGCCTTCATTATCTTTGCATCTCCCTTTACTGCAGAATAAGGGAAGTTTTCGGAGCTGGCATTTCTGATGCATCCTTTGGTTAGTCGGCTGGAATTATTTTGTCTGGCTATTATTTTTAATTTGGACTTGAGTGTTTGCCATAGTCTTTTTCTGGAAAGTACAGGGAGATTGATCATAAGATATGAGAGACAGACATCCCCGCTTAAAAATGCTGCAGGCTGCAAGAGAGAGAAGATGAGAGCAGCATTGTCACACTAAGAAGCCTTCCTATGAAGTGCTGCAGGGAAAGAGATCCAGAAAAGATTGATGCTGGAGAGGAAAGCAAAGAGAAAGTGAAAGTGGTGTCAAAGCCGAGCCTTGAACACGAAGTACAGAAGCCAGGAATGTCTGCTCCGATCTCTGGCATCCATTCTTGTTCGGCCTGAATCGGTCAGCAAGGTCACATGCCGATGGGCTGACAGGAGCATATCTCTGAGCTGACGTGCCTTTTCCGGCAGACGTCAGGATGGGCTTGGCTGGAAGCCTGAGGGATAGCTGTGGACACCTGATTTCCTCAACCCCCGTGCTAACCTCTTCCTCTCTTCCTCCCCATGACTAATTTCCCTCCACCTCCGCCCATGCACACCCCCAGGTCCTCACCCCGTGCATTTTTAAGCACAAAAGACACTTGTTAAATTACGCCACCTGCTACTGGGATAAGTACCAGGTAAAGAGATAGGAATGTACTGAGCAACGTGACTCCTAGAAACTAAGGAAACAAAAATTTCTGCCCTGCATTGGCAGGCACAGAAACAGCTCTCAAACCATCTCCTTCTCATAAAAGCCCTGCTTCTGTGTTAGGTTGCTCTTAAAAAACACATTTAAGTTGCTAAAGAAGTTGCTCACTATGAACAGTAAAGCCTCAAATACGCCCATGTCTGTCTGGGAAGTCAGCGGGCCAGGGCACACCTGAGCTGGTTCAGCTCCAAGAGGGTAAGCCATGACTTGGAGCCATGCACTGAAAGCAAAGCTGTGCCCAGCAGCATTCCTGGATGTGAGTGGGAACGGTGCTGCCCCACCATATACTTTTTGCTTTCTTTTGCTGACGTGTACAAAACTGCTCCCAGCTTTGGGCTGTGGTTCTGGTTCTGTTCTGTATCACTTTTACTGTGATGCTGCTTCATCAAGTACCAGTTTTGAGTCTAAGCTTCCCTAGGCCAAACAAGAGGGGGAATGGGCCTACAGGGATTTTTGTTGCTTACACCAAAAAGAATTATCTAATTAAAAATCACTGGAAACCACATGCATTTGCAGAAATGGCTCTGCTTCAGAGAAATCTCTCGAGGCAAATAAGTGAGTAATTCTTCAAGGGTTTATGAAAATAGTCTGTATAGTTACACTCACTGGGATAAAATTACAAGTGTTTTCAATCCTTATACTTCGGGGCATAAGTTGATTCTCAGCTGGGGTCCAGGGAGGAATTTCCTCCCAGAGGATATTATTGTTCTGAGATATATCTCATGGGAGATTCACATCCTCCAGAGTATCTGGCATTACCCACTGGAGGGGGGGAAAAAAAAAAAAAAAGAGGAAAAAAAAAAAACCCAAACACTGTTCAAACCGAGCCCGTGCCCTGGTCTCCTCGCATCACACCTCGGGGCCCGGGCCGTCCCCGCTGTTGCACAAGCTGCCCCGTCCGATGTTGTAAGGGTCCGCGTAGCTCCGGGAAGGGCGCGGGGCGGCCCCGCTCCTTCTGGGAAGCGCCGTGACTCACCCGCCGTCCCGGGCCCCTCCCGGAGCGCCTCCCGCCACGCCCCTCCCTCAGGGACAGCCAATCAGCGCCCTCGAATGCGAGATATTTGCATGAGCGCCCGGAGGCCTCTGGGATAGCGGCGGGGGCCGCCCCGCCGCCTCCTCCCGCCGGCACCGCGCCCCCTGCTCCTGCGGGCTGCGTTCCTGCTGGGAAAGGACGGAAGACCCATGCCTGCGGGAAAACAGCTCTCACCCTTACCTGACCGCTTAAGGAATTCGGGGATTCATATAACCTGCTAAATGGGCGTTAGGAATTGCCCGGATGACCCTCAGTGGTCTGGGGTGCAGGCTTCAAACCTGTAGCTGTCTAGCGACAGAGTGGTTCAATTCCACCTTTCGGGCGGCCTGATGGGGGACAGCGTTCCTCCGGTGCCGATGTGTTTTGTCCCGGGAGACGGCCGCCAGTGCCAAAGCAGACCATCCCCAGGGGCAAAAGGGCACGCCCGCTGCGCTATCCCGAAGTGTCACCGCACAAAGAGCACGTTTCACTCTTCTTCCACATTGTTCCCACGGCACTGGACTGCTAAAATGGCAGCGTGCCAGGCACAGCTGAAGGACAATTCAGGTTTTAATTGGATTTTTCTGCTAAGCAGATCTTTGTTAAACTGTGTCACATGTCCTAGAAGAACAGAAAAGAAGTAAATAACAGAAGTCATTCTCTAGATCTGCTCCATATTGACGATAACCCATCTCCCACCCACGCTGCAGCAAAGATGCTTCACTTCAGCAGTAAGCACGGGTGCTAATAATGTCACCCAGTCCCACGAAAAATAAAGGTTAGCGTCAAGCTAAAAAACATATTCTTCAAGCAGAAGGCGTTTATTTTGCGATATCCTGTTGCAACAACTCTCCAGTTGATGATTTGTGGAGCCTCTAGTTAGGCCAAGACCTCAACCACCTCCACCACAGGGGACAGCCAAGAGTGGAAGGGCATTTTCACATTATCTCCTGGGCCCACAAGCAGGAAGGGCGATTCTGCCTGGTGAATTACAGAATACTGAGTGAATTATCAGATCTCTGGCATTCCTGGTTGCTTTTTGAGGGGGGCAGTTAAGTAGGTAAGCATCCCTGAGGATCTAAGCCGGAATGACTGTGCTTCCTTTACGTGGAATGAGTCACTCCAGCTGAAGACCTGGGAGGAGAAGGGAAGGGCACTGGGAGCCCTGAGACCATTCCTGATGGCTGCTACAGACTCCCGAGATGGTTAGAGAGGAGCAGCCTTGATGCCAGCAAGGCATGTTGCTCCAGGAATACACTGTCCCGTTATGGGAAATCTGTGGGGAAAAGTCCCTCTGAAGCTCCCACAGTGCGTGCCAGCTTCTCCGTGGCCTTGCAGATGTGCGTGCACAGCTGGGAGTGCCCCGAGTGCCACATGGCCATCTCTGTGCTCCACACTGCTCTGCCTGCCAGCCATCCTGCTCTGCCCATAATGAACTTTCTATGTGGAATTTCTCTGCAGCCTCAGAAATTGGTATCTGTGCTGCAGTTTGGCTGGGGGGGTTGTTTTGGGGGTGAGGGGGAGAGTTGGAAAGGCCTTTGCCCAGTAGTGGGCAGCTGAGAATGTTAGCGCTCTATGTCAGTTACCAAGCAGAACATAATACGGCTCTTTCATGTGGTGTTTATAACTGAACATGCTGTTTTGTGTCAGCCTTATTTTTTTTTCCTTCCAAGAAGTAGTTTTGGATTAAATTATGACAATTACATTCTTATATTCACACACATACACCCCCGCCAGCCCCCACCCTTGCCCTGCGTGCACACAAACACAAATGGGAATTATGTGCTCTGAGCACGATTTGAACTATACAGCCTGGGATCTGTGCCTGGCATTGAGTTCACTTTTTTTTCCTCCAGAACAAAAAGGCCACATCTACTCTATACTCTTTCATTGCCTTAGGAAAAAGTAGGATGGTCAGATTGCTAGTGTGGGTGATTTGCCCCTCACAGAGCTGATAGGCATGACACTTCCAGGCATGAGAGAGGAGGCTGGAGAGCCTTGCCCGGGGAGGTTGTGGTGAGCAGTGCAGGGACCTGGCTTTGTGAAATCCCCTGTGAATCTCTACTCCAAGCTGCTTACACACCCCCAGTCTGGCTCCTGCACCTGGGCAGTGCCTCGTCTGGTGGGTAATGCAGGCACACGGCAGGAAGCGATCCTGCCTTTTTGGGCTGTGCCCTGCAGGGCTGCACCTTTAGCACATGGCTGAACACAGGGAAACACGGGTTTTCATTAGGACAAGAGACATGGCAAAGCTGCTCTTGCAGCCTTTAGCTGACACAGTGGATGGGACAAGGCCTTAGGAAACAGTGCACCCTATATTTCAGTGCTGTTTTTTAAACACCGGTTGGAGGAGAACACCAATGTGGAGACCCGTGTAGATGATCTGTCTGTAGGAGGGACATTTTGTACAATGCCATCCATGTCTTGTCTGAGTCAGCTTTGTTTGGAGTCAGTATTAGTCAGGCAAAGCTTCCAGTGTTTGAACCTGAGTGTCACTTTCTTCCCTGACAAAGGGCCAAATTAAGAGGAGCCAAAGGCCCCACCACTGGTTAGAAGGCAATCCACGAGTTACTCAGAGCCAAAATGCATGAGAGCCTGGCTCCCTAGTCAAACGTAATCTGCCTCCTGTTGTTTTCCCCATGGAGTCACAGCACGGTGAGGAGGATGTGCTGGTGACAGATGGCTGACGTGACTTGCTAAGTGTACGGGTGACTGGGCTGTGACTCAGCAAGTGTTTGGTTACAATAGACTGGGAGCATGTGCTTTTGCACTGGTAACACTGGCCCTAGCTGGATCTCCTCCTGGGAGGATCAGGCATGGGCTGTCATGTGAAGCCTGTGACTGCCATCTTCCATGGGAGGAAAGCAGGCACACGCGGCCTATTAGAACAGAAAGTCAGGCTCCTAAATTACTGTTTGCATTTGCGATGGAGAATGTCTGAGTGCGTATAAATATATGACCTGCCAGTGGTGCTTAGATGTCCTACTGGCCTTCAGAAAGGAAACTTCCTGGCCTAGAAAAATTACCATCTTGCTTAGAGGGAGTAGGACTCGGAATTGCAGTCCAGTCACTAGAGGGGGACAAAGACCTAGCCTGGGTATGCATCCATCTACCACTTCCCCCAGCTGCAGCTGTGGGAGACACCTGGGAGAGGCAGCTGCAGAGATGGCCCTGGTCTTTCTGAGGTTTGAAGGTGCCGAACTGCAGGGACAGTTTTCCAGAGGCTGAGCATGCAGGTGGGGACCAGCAGTGCTTTGAAGAAATGAAGCCACTCCTTTTCCCCCAGAAGCATGATGGCACATGTATGTGCTTGAGTAGGTTAGCAGCCTTTATGTTGGCTCTTCTAGCATTTCTCCCTACCTAGAGCCAGTTGGTCCATAGATGGCCCGGGTTTCAAAGGCTGAATTCCAGGCATTGCACAGCACAAGACAGTGTCACCTGGGCAGAGGACACAGACAATCATGTATGGTTACAGGCACTTGCCATTTTTCTCCTTTCTCCTCTTTTATGAATGAAGGAGAGCTGAATTCTCATGTCTGGAAAGGTGCCAGGTGTTATTGTTGTCTCTGTGAGTTAAAGACGTCATGGAAATACTGGAGGACTTGAACAGAGTGTACCTGTGTGCGTCCCACACGTGCACGGAGAGCCCAAGTGGCCAAGGCAAACAACAGGGCACTGCTTGCAAGTGACATATTGACCTGAAGTGCTTAAAAGCTATCCCACACACTGTCCTGGGGAAATGGAGACCGTAATGACTCACAGGAATGGATCGTGATACGAAGCCCTCAGCCCAGCCAGGCTATGTGTGGAACCAAGACACTCCCGTTTTCTCCCCTCCAGCATACTTCCCTGACCAAATCCAGGACTGAGCCATTTGGCTCTGAGTGGAGCTGGTCAGAACATGTTTTTCTTTTCTTCTCTTTTCCCCTCCTTCACCCTTTGGAAAATGTTGACATTTCAGCAAAGGGCTGAAAACCCAAACCCTGAATATTTTCCATTGGAAAACGCTGGGGGAAAGGGAGACGAATAATCCCCAAACTGCCAACAATCAAGTCTCTTTTGCTTTTAAGGCTTTTGGGTTTCTGCAAGGGAGGCATATTTGGAGGTCAGTGAACACTTTGTATGAAAATATCTGTTCTCTCAAAACCAAATTTTTCACTAGAAGTGTTCCAACTGGCATCATTTTCACTGGTGATGGTTTGGACGCTCTCTACATCTAATTTTGGAAAGGACCTGAAGAAAATTTAATTCCTTTTATTGGAATATAAGGCACAAATGACACTCTCACAGCATAGTTGATACTGAGAATACAAATTCTCAGTATCATGAGATTATACCCTGATATTCTTTCTTTTTTAAGAGTGCTGTTCACACAAACATCTCAAGCAAGTTTGGTACCTGGTCTCTGGAAACACCACGCTCTCAGAGCTCCAGCTGACTTGCCTCAGACCTCAGAGCACATTCCTGAAGGGAACCTACCTTTCACAAGGTCACATCAAAGGCTGCAAAGGAAGCAATATGCATTGAAAGGCGTGTTACCTGTAACTATCCCTTGAGTAACTGATAGCACAGAACACTTACAAAGCATTTTGTTCTGATGTCTTCAGCTGATTTACATTTCTGTCTGAATTGTAATGTAGACCTGAAACATGTTTCATCTTGGTTTTGCATATTATTCTGCTTTCTTGTAAGTTAAAAATAAAAAAGGGACAATGTTAGCATAACAGAACACACATACTTGTAGGAGATGAATTATGCCTTAAAACCTTCACTAAATGTGGCTAATAGCAGGTTAGAGTTTATAAAAGGAAAGATCTTAAAATGGGCACACACTGGTCATAAACAAATCGAGGCTGCAGACTTGCAGAAACTTTCAAAACAACAGCAGAGTGAAGTTCAGAACAACCTCCAAAGCAAAGCAATAGGAGTAAAAAGCTCAACTGTTTGAAGACAGATCTTTATAAGTTGTGGGGTATCATGACAGTAAAGGAACAGATTCGATCACACAGACAACCTCTCTAATTTGTCGTGCCCCTTAACCCATTATTTTCCACCCTGAAGCTTCCCAGTTACTCTTTACATTCACTCTGGTATGACTTAGCAATTGCACTGCTGCACTTCATTCTGATTTAGTACACCTACCTGTCTCCTGTCACTTCCAGGTTTTTCTGAACTAACCACCTGTGTTTGAATTCAGTCAGCACCAAAGAAGGGGCATATTTGACTTTATCAAATCTCTGGTTTTTATTCTTTTCAGTTTAGGAACATGTCATTGTAATTGTTAAAGCTCATAAAGCAGTGGGTTTAGAAAGATAATGATGCAAAATCTCAGTTTTAGACCTCACCTTTGTTGGTTGGGGATAACTAAATTGCATGTTGATAAAAGGAACAGGCACTGAATGTCTCTGATAACTTTGTGGCAAGAAATACAGAGGACCTGCAAGGGTGCTGTACATGCTTTGTCAAAATTTTTCAAGATAAATAAGCAATTTACAGAACCTTACTCTTGAATTAAGAAAGTCAAAAGATCAAGAGTTTTAACCCCTGACCTTGGAAACACAACCGCATGCAAGAAGCCATGGCAGAAACCTGAGGAAGTGCCATCTGGAGCTGCAGAGCTGTAACTAGCCATTGGAAAGCCATACACACATAGCTGAAATGTAGCTATGAGCTGTCCTCGCTCCCATCATTACTACAGGGGCAGATGCAGAAACAAGGAGATCCCAAGTAAGATGATGAAGAGTCAAATGAATCACCCTGTCACTGTGTGAAAAGTAATGACTGGGAGAGCAAACAGATTAAGCCAGGGCTTATGACTGTTAACATTCATAGAAACATGTTCCGCAAATTCAGCTTTCAGAGAAAAATTGGATTTTAGCTTCCTTCTGGTAATTTAAAGAGGCAACAATCTGTTCATATGACCTTCAGATCAGGCTGGTACAGGGACTGAATCCTACAATAAAAACTGACGAATGGTCTTTTGGAGCAGAGCAATGGTCCTCCCCACCCAGCACTCTGCTCTCAACCAAGACAAAGTCCAGGGAGCACACACACACGGACGCTCCCCTCTCCCTTCTGTTTTCTCAGCGTTCACCTTTGTTGGATTGGGATGTTAGATTACACATTTTGCCTGTTCCTTTTAGTGTCATTTTTTGGACCTGTTGCCTGCAAATTTGTCTAATCCCGTTTTGAACCTGCTGATGCTCTCTGCCTCTGCAGGCTTCTGGGCCAGCAACTTCCAGAAGTTCTCTACCTAATGTGATGTAATTTCTTTAACTTGTTTTAAACTCATCTCCTACTGGTTCCATTGAGCGCTCCCTGTTCTGCTGTTGATGGATTTGGTTACTAATGGCTCTGCGTTCATCTCAGCCACCCTGATTTAGTGAATCCAGTCCTTAGCCACCAGAAAAAATAGGGAAGCATTGCAATACTGGTTGCTCAGCTCACTTCAGTTCCTGACACTTGCTGACCTGCCCAGAGTGGTTTTGTGCCTGGAGCACTCTGGCTGTTACCAAACTCAGGGGAGAAAAATGATGGCAAAGCAAATGGAGTGCAACTTCCTCCCAGGGCTGTGCTCCCCCCCGCAGCTGCTCACCGGTGACGCAACAGGTCCCCTTTGCGGTTAAGAGTTGGATGCTGATGGCCCCGTCCTTCTCCCGAGGCTCTGCAGTTCCGGGCCCAGCAGGGGGCTGCAAAGCAGCAAGCAGGATTTCGGGGAGGGTAGGCTGGCAGCCCTGGCGGGGGTGTCCGGGGCATCTTCCAAAGTGGCTTTAATTAATGAGCACATGTGCAGCGAGGAGAGTTACAGCATCCCACTCAAATTGTTGACTTGGAGCCGCTTCTGGAGACAGCCGTATTCTGCTCATTAGGAAAGAGCTTTTTTGCAATGCCCTTGGATTGGACAGCTCTTGGATTGCACCACGAGATCAAGTCCACGTACGGGCTGCCTGCCTTTCGGCTGCCAGCTCCAAGAGGGTTGTTTTTCTTGTCTTCTCATTCTCAAGGAGTGCTCAGCCAGATGGCCTGTTTTCGAATGCACTGTGCGTTGGTTGGATGTGTGTTTGGAGAGTCTGCCAGCTTCATGAGAAGGAAGAAAGAGCAAAAGAAAGGGAAAAAAGCACCATTTGGTATCTATCTCTGGGACCCAGCCAGAGTTGAGGCTCTGTTTGAAGAAGGGGGGAGTCTTAAGAAGGAAACTCTAGACAAAATTGAAAGCTGGAAAAACTTTCAAGCTTGACAGACTGGGAGACTGAAGTTCTGTACAACATCCATCCACTACCTGGCTCCATTGCAAACGCGTAGCAGACTTCCTCAAAAACAACAGTAAGAGCAAGCACAAGCACCAAGTGTCTGTCTCTCTGCTATCCTAGCGTACCTCTCCTGTGGGCTGGGATGTGGAGAGGTGACCCAGCCAGCTGCCCACCAAGGCTGGGTGATGCTGCCTGTGGGTTTTGGGGATTTTGCTCTCAGTTCACCAAAACCAGAAATTATAGCATGCAGTCTGGACACATCAGCTCAGGAAGAGGAGCTGCAAGGGAGTAGTACAAAATACCCATCACCGTGGCCCAACTCTTGAAGAAGCTAGCCTTAATTAGTAAATTAAGCCAGGTCAACGTCATTTTCTTGCACCTCTTGATGTTCATTTCCCAGAAACACCTTCTATTGGTTTGGTGCAGCAAATAAATACAGGCCAAACCCGAGCAATGGCTTTTTCCAGCACTCATTGGCAAATAATTTGAACCTGACAAGAAAAATCTGTTGTTGAAGGAAAGGGGGAAGTTTTGAAGTTTGGGTGGATTGTGCTTGGCTTTGTTTTCTTAACTAGATGTCATGTTGTGGTAACCACATATTGTTCCAAGCAGCAGGAGGAGGTCTTGTTGAGCAGAACTGGAGAAAGCCACATTTGTAGCAATCCTCGCTGGCTGACATGCCACTGTGTCTTACAAGCAGGCTTGTCTGATTGCTTACTGAAACCATGGCACAAAGAAGATGGTTGCAGGAGCACATGTGTCCGTGCACGTGCGTGTGGTAACTGCAAACCCCACTTCTCCGCTGATTACGCCAAGTACTTTTCACTGAAGTGATCAGAATTCATGGGTCCTGAGTGCGCAGTGTGTCCCTGACAACACTGGCTGGGCTCTGTGTTGCAGACACTGCCAAAAACCAGGGCAAAAGAGGCTCTTCTCACTCCTGCTGTGGGACACCTCTCGGGCTAAGCCTGCTGGTGTCTGCAGCATGTCAAAGCCCCTGTGGCTTCTCAGGAGTGCCTGGATGTCACTACTCCAGGTCCAATAGGTACACAACATTGACTTCACAGGATTTGCAAGGGCAGCATTTGCAGGCCCCACCATGTAAAGAGCAGGACCTTTCACCACACACAGGGAAACATCCTCAGCTGTTGGCAAAACAATGTCTCTGACCTAGAGGTACAGATGCCATCCTGGAAGGGAGGGAGGTTTAGCTGGTTCAAGACAGTGATTACATCACACAAATACATTCTTGCATGCGTAGGAAGGCTGCACAAAGAGATTGCCTCCCTTCCTACTCCAACAGGACCCAATTTTGGTAAAAAACCCGGCATTAAAAACCAGGCTGCAGTACCTACATTCACAGTTAAGATCATTACAAGAGAATGGATTTTCTGTGGGCCAGAAAACAAGGTGCAAAAGTCTAACAGCAAATTCAACCAGGGCTTTAGAGGGCCCATTACACCACTCAGGCAATTGCCTGATTGTCACCAATGCTGTGCCATGGAGCTGATAGGAACTGCATAGAAAATTCAGGGATCTAGGAGTCACTGGATTTGGCTTCACCACAGTTAGGCTACTTAGGCTAGATACTGCACCTCTTGGCAAACGGAAATAATGATTACCACAACATTCACATGAGTAGTGTTGGGAGGAGGTAGCTCCCAAACAAAGGTCATCGGTGCACTTTGGGTGGGAGATCAGCCAGGAAAAACATCCAGCCATCCGCTCACCCAAGCTGCACTGGCTGTGTCAGATACAAACAGCAGCCTCTGCATTTTTCATATGGTAGTTTTCCACTGCTCTAGTGCTGCCTGACTCGTGGACATGTGCATCTCCAGCACACTGTCCAACATGGCACGAGTTGAGAGGCCAGTCTGAAAAAACAATTCCCTGTAAGTTACCTGGCCTAAGGTACCATTACAAATCTAGCATTGTCCAAGGAGGGGAACCTAGAAGAATTGCCCAAACATGGTGTCTTGGGGTGACTTTATGATACTGTATCCCCTATTGTCTGCTTTATGCCCCGACATGCGTCCTGTACCTCTAAACTGCAAAGGGGGAGAGAGAAGCCAGGGGAACTCTTCAAAGTGGCTCACTTGACCTTGCAGTTAGAGTTTACATACTTTTTCTTCTCTAGGCTGACAGTTTTCTGCCAGTTAGGAGGGGAGAGGAGGGAGTTTTTCTCTCTAGTTCTTCAGCTTTCAGCTGAAAAGGACTGCGATCTGCCTCAGCAGCTTCTGTTCCTTTTTGGACTGTTTTAGGCTTGCTTCTTCATCCAAGACCAGCTTATCATGTCCAGGACGCTCAGCAGGACTTTCCAGGGGGGCCGCCGGACTCTGCCCCAGCTCAGGACTGTGGGAGCAGCTAAGTTTTACAGACAGAATAGACTATATAAAATCCACCAGCCTCTTTAGGGGACCGGGGGGGGTTCAATATCCTTTTCTGTCCCGTGCCTGCGGGGGACTCTGTTTGTTAAATAAACAGATTTTTTTTCACTTTCTTTCAGGAAATTATTTTCCCGAACCCGTGGGGGGAGGGGCTGCCAGGGCAGGAGAGAGAGATGACCTTTTCGGGTTGTTTCCTCCTAAATTTGTGTCCAAACCAGCACACATGGAATTTTGGAAATTCTTCTACTGTACAGAGAGGTGAGGCCTGCCTTGTGGCACCAGTCCTGGCTGCTCTGCTAGCAGCCTTTGTGCATAACTTTTTTAGCCACTCAGTACCTGGATGGGAGATCTCCAACAGAGGAAACAGAGGTTCAGAAAGTCTCCTCTCCACCTAGGGCTAGGTCAGTACACACTTCAGCATGGCATAAGTAACATTGCACTGTCCATTATGAGCAAGAGTCTTGAGTGTGGCTGCACTCAAGTTCAGCAGCACCCACTGAAGTACTGCAGAGGATGGCTCCAACTTTGCATCTGAGCAGCTCATTTAGGCAATATCCTCCTTCAATTGCTCAAGGTTTTCACAGGGAGTGAACTCCCCAACCCAGTTAAAATGTGGTCACGTCTCCCCTTCCTCCATGCATGGCCTCACTCTGCATCCAGAAGCTCTCAGAGCATATTCTTAACTTCATTAAGAAAATTGTATTTCTAGCAGGAAGAGATTATGATAAGCACACACAGCTTCCATTTCTCAGCTGTGGGGAAGAACTCCCTGTGCTACATCTCCAAACAACAGGAGATGAGATGATGGGCCCAGGACAAAGCTGAACATCAGTAGCAAGGATGCGATGTTAAAGCTGAAGATCTGGTTTAAAGCCTAGATATAGACACAGTGGACAATCTTGAGATCCATGCTGCTTATGTTGACAAGCCTACACAGGCTCGGAGTACACAGAGTACATGGAGTCAGTCCTGTTCTCATAGTGTGTCTCACTCACATCCATTCTCTCAGTCCATGAGCTTCCCATGATTTTATTGGTGGTCCATATCTTCTGTAGACCATATGTTTGACATTACTGGGGAATGCAGAGGTTAAAAAGATTAGCACTCCTTTTGAAGTTACAGGAAGGAAAGACTTTAGACAATGACTTACGGTTAGCAGTAGCTCATCATTCAAATGCAGAGACCCATTTGACTCATAGCTGGAGTTGGATGTAAGGACAAGGATGGTTGCTTTAAAAATTCCCAGTCAAAGGTAAAACAGAAAACCATAAAGTGGAAAACAACAGAGCACATATTTAAGAAGCTGAATTCTAAGCCACAAATTCAATTCACTACCATGCTGACTGACTTTTAAACTATGACTACACAGTGGTTCACAAGCCTGTTTCTAAAAAGGGCCTGCACATGCACACACATACAGGTGAATATAATATATGCAGCTCTTATTCATACGTGATTTCTTGGCAGGCATTTTACCATGAATGTAGCAAGGCTTGAGGCTGTCTACCACAACATTCTTGTATTCAAGTTTGGATGTTATGGTCTGGGTGGGTGGACTAACAGACAGTAAAAAACTGGTTTAAATGGTCAGACTTGGAGAGGAGCAAATATATGTCATGCCCTACCTGGAGGCTGGTAACAAGCTGGGTACTGTAGAGGTCTGTCCTGGGGCCTGTCCTGTTTAAACACTTTTAGCAGTTGTCTAGATGAGACAATGGAATGCCTGCTCATCAAGCTTGGAGACAAAGTATTAGAGGGCAGTTGATATGCTTGAGTGCAGAGCTGCCATTCAGAGGGCCATGGACAGGCTGGAGGAATGGGCTGAGAGGGACCTTATGAAATTCAACAAGGATAAATGCAAAATCCTGCACTTGTGAAGGAAGAGCCCCTGCAGCAGTACAGGCTAGGACTGATGGAGAGGGGAGCAGCTCTCCAGAAAAGGATCTGGGTATCCAGGCAGAGAGCAGGCTGGGTGTGAGCCCGGAGTGTGCCTTGGCAGCAAAAGAAGCCAAAGGCTGAACAGCCAGGAGGGTGACAGATGCATTTATCCAGCTTCCCTAGGCACTCAGATGGCACTGGAGTACAAGACCCAGTTTTGGATCCCCAGTGCAAGAAAAACATGGACACACTGCTGCAAGTTCAGCAGACACCACCAAGAGGTTTGAGGGCAAGAGCCCTTTGAGGAGAGGCTGAGGGAACTGGGCTTGTTTGGCCTCAGAAGAGACGGCTTTGTAGGAGACAACCAGCAGCCTGACAGCTTCTACAAGGAAATTATCAAGAAGATGGAGCTAGGCTTTTCACCTTAGGGTGCAGTGGGAGGACAAGAGACAATGGACCTTAACTAAAATGGAAGATGTTTAGGCTGGCTTTAAGGAAAGGTGTTTTCACCATGAGAATAGCCAAATACTGCCCAAAGAGGTTGTGCAGCCACCATCCTTGAAGGCTTTCAGTACCTAACTGTCAAAAGTCCTGAGCAACCTATCCTCATCCTTTATTTGACCTTCTCCTTTGAACCAGACCTCCCAAAGTCTCTTCCAACCAGAGCAACCTGAATATTTGGGAGCCTGAGCATTATCCACTTAAGGAGCAGACAATACTATGTGAGCCGATTGGCCAATCACTCTGCAATCAGAAACTACTCAAACAAAAGCCACAGTGAATTTGCAAGCTACTCAAACAAAAGTCACAGAATTTGAAAAAAGCTTTGTTTGCATAAAACGATTGAAAATTTTAGACTCACAAGTAGTTGTGCAAAAGTCTGTCAGTCTGTTCTTCACAGCCTGAGAAGAAATGCAATTTCAGTGAATTTATGACCCAGTTAAACACTAGTTTTCCTTAATGCCCTCTAACCAGTTAGAAGATTGAAAACTCTATTTTCTCTTTGAGGACTGTCTTCTATGTATGAAAAAGAATGAGAATGCCAAATACCAAAACAGCTAGAAACATTTCTTAGATTATTACTATGGCATCTTCCAACAGAAAACTCAGATTGCTTCACTGCTGTTAATTAATTAAGCTAGAAACACTTATGCCAGGAAGTTTGATATCACCACCCCTTTTTACAGATGGGGGGAAAACAAGATATAACATTTATTCAGGGCTACTCAGTGAATGAGGGGCAGAACCAGAAATAAAACCTGGGAATCCTGGCTCAGAGTCTCCTCTTATAATCTCTAAACAAAGCTCCTTTCCTGTAAAATTCCATTTAAGCTCTTCATAGAATAATTAGAGCCAATTTATTTCTTCACTCGTTAACAATGAAATCTGACAGGCTTTGTACTCAGGATGCTGAAGCTCAGTTAGGGGAGCAAGGCTCTTCTCCATGAGGGGAGGCCTGGAATGTCAGTCTTTAGGTGGCTTAGTAGGGGCATGGTTCCAGCTGCCAGGTACTTGAACTCCTGCCCAAATCCCTGTGACAAAGCTTTAGGGAAGAACTGGAATGTAAATGTTATCTACCATAAATGTTAGGGAAGGATTAGACAAATAGCAGCTGTTTTTGCAATGATAAAACTTTTCCCTCAGTGGCACTTAAGAAGTATGAAGGAACATTTATCTGCCTTGGTAGTAGGTAAGTTTCTCTTTTCCTTCTGTTTCATTTGCCTATTTTTCAAGTGAACATACTGAAAAAGCTCTGAGACACAGAGAGATTCATGGCAGTACTTCAGATGTGCCCCTCAATTCTACTTTCTTCAGTTCCATCAGATCTGGAGGACACAAAGTTCCTCAGGGCTTACAGCTCACTTGCAGCTCACTAGCAGTGACTTGCACTACCTTGAGATGTGCAGTAAGGTCATGAGTCATGGGCTTCTCCACCTCCCTTACCCAGGGCAAACGGCTCACCATCCTCTCTGTCATCACTCCCAAGGTTTCCTCAGAGGTCAAAAAACTGACGCATGAAGAGCTACAGAAATGCTGACTATCCAATATTTTGAAACTCTGAAGGTTGCTCAGCACGTCTTAACCACAGGCCACTACATTTGAAGCTGGAGCATCCCATACTAGGGGGTACATTTAAGTATGTGCCCTACTTGCTCAGCATCACATGAAGGAGGCTCTCGTAGAGGAAGGCAGACTCAAGATTTCCACATTTAAAAGCCTGTACTTTTGCTGCTTTGATGTATTTTCCTTCTGCAAAGCAAAACAAGAAAGACTGTTCTCACAGAGCTTCACAGGAAATTCTGCAGGCCCTCTGCCTTGCTCTCTTGCACTTTTGGCAGAGTAGAGTTGAGGACACCGATCATAAAGTCCAGAGACCAGAAAAGGTGAGGGAGGGACCACCTTTTACAAGAAATCCTTGTGCAGTGTGGAAGCTCATCTTCCCTGTTTCTTCAGTGTGATCTGCCCCATCTCTCCCAAGGCTCCAAGCTCAGGTCCAGTAGGTGGCATGTTCGAATGGACTTTGATCATCTGGAAATGTTTGCTATTTGCCATCCCCTTATTCCAAGCTTCATTTGTGGCTACACTTGGTTAACAAATCGCTTCTCCTTTGGCCCCAGATGTCTGCTATGGCCCTTCCCTTTCCCTCTTGAGCATTTTCAGTCACCAGGACAGTGTGCATCACCTCCTGTAGTGGAAAACATTGACAGGAAAGCCCATTGTCTTAACATCTGGGGACAAATCACCCAGGCTCCCTTGCTGCAGCATTATCTTGGTGACCTATGAAGCCGAAGTTCATACACACCTTTTCCTACAGAGGTGAAAAGGTTCCAGCCAAGGTCTGGGGAGTGTGAGGAGGGTGAAAACATGGAAAAGAAAGAAGGAAAGAACAGAGAAGAACACTTATGTCTATCAAAGCAAAATTAAAAGGTCTGGGGAACAAAGGAGGTTGGCTTTGGCTTTGGGTCAAGATCAAAGCCTGAAGGTGGCTGTGGCTTTCTGATCTTCTAGCTGAAAGTAACAGAGGCTTTTTTCTTGTGATACTGATAGCACTGAGAGCTGCTTGCAAGAGTCCAAAACCTAAGGAAGAGAGATACAAGGATGTGAGATTTCCCATCACCTGATTTTCATTTGGAGGGGACGAGGTTGGTGGGATTTGAGTATCATGTAGCAGGGAAGAGAGTTGAGGCTGCAGTACCTCAATGGCTTCAAGGAGAGCGAGAGCAAACACAACCACAATTGCCTATCTGTTTGAATGAGGCTGCAGGATAGGGAAGGGGCTATTTCTTCACCAAGATGTGTGTTCAGTGGAAACATGAGCTGACGAGAAAGGAGAGTTCAGCTGAAGCCTAAAACATGAAATTAAACAAGTGGCTTTCTAACGAAAAGCTAAAGGGGAAATTCCACAGTCTGCTTCATTGCAGCAAATGATGGCAAGCCAAGGAGAAGGGAACCAGGTTAATTTGAAATCAAGAGGGACTTCATACTCTGCTAAAATTTGTGTCTTTGTTACATAGATGCAGTTTTCTTGTGGGCATCTACTTTTTTCAAATGTGGATGAGAATTGCTGAGGACACTCTGAAGAGAGGACATCCCTCTACAGTGTTGACAGTTTGCCCAGAATTCACACCAGCCTTCTGCTTGTTCACAAATAACCCAGCATGTCAATCGCTTACCACAGAGCCTGGTAATTAGGAAAAATCACTGGGACTGAGAGGTTGGAAAGCACTAGATACAGTAACTAGCATCAGTTGAAGCAGACATTTGAGCTTCTTGGGGTGATACACATCCCCTCCTTTCAGGAGGCCCACACTCCAGGAGTACAGTTGATGTACAATAATGTCTCTCTCAGAATTTCTTGCATATGAAAAGATTCTGGCAATCTGCTGGAAACAAGGAAAAGAGCTGAGCTAACCCAGGAGGAGCTGGTTTTTATGTCCTTTTCCATCCTGAGACATGGGAACATTTTTACCAGTTAGCGTGTTGGTGTCTCCCTGTGGCACAGCTGGGACTGATGGCAGATGGCACAGGGTCTTGTCCAGAAGAAGGACTAACAACGCATGAAAATGTCTTCCATGGCCAGTGGAGCTGTAGGAAAAGAGACCTCCGCAACTGTCCACATTAACAACTCACAAATAATACAACCAACCAATAGGAAGGTTACTGTAAATTCATCAGGCAAATATTATTCACCCATCTGAAGAGCGGCTTGACTAATGAAAAAGGTTATTTGTGAATAATTCCAGAAGGATGATAACACATTGGAAAAAGTACAGAGAAGTGATACTGGGCTGATTAAGAAACTAGAAAGCATTCCTTAGAGTGAAAGACTCCAGGAGCTCAATCTGCTCAAACAGAGATCATGTGAAGGGTTGACTCGATCACAGTCTCTCAGCGCTGACATAAAACCAGAGGTTTAATAACTGAAACTGGATGAATTCTGACTAGAAAAAAACTCTGATATTTTAGAAGTGACAGTAAATAATCAGTTTACCTAAGGCTTCTGGTAGATTTCTCCATTCATTAACAATATTTTAAAAAACCCAATTCCCCTGAAAGTTACTCTGTATTTCCAAGAAAAAGCAATTCAGTGTGATACTGCAGCTTACGGTATGCAGGAACTTAGGCTAATGATATCACTGGCCCTTTCCTACTTTGCAATCTCTAAACCAATGAGCAAGTTATTCAAAACTGACAGCAGAATTGTATGTAGACTCACTGCATCATTTGGGTTGGAAGGGACCTCAAAGAAGGTAAGCTGCTGAACAGACAGATACACCATTTGTCAATGTTATCCAGCAGGCTGTAATTATGATGTTTGCAATGACTGAGGAGATCAATGGAAAGACTCCTAGTGACAACATCAACCTGAGTAAAGCACTATCTACAAGACACACCTTCACTCCCTTTGTTCAAGGAGAAAAATCCTCTTTGCAGATGCCTTTTGCCCCTTGCCATACCTGTCTTTCTCTGCCTTCCACAAGTGAAAGGGACTTAGCTCTAACTCAGGCAGGATTTGTGAGGTTTAACATACTAATGATTGCACAGTGCTTCAGGAGCCTCATCTGGGAGATTCAGTCTATTCCTGTGTGATCCCACTCACTTATTCTCTTAGACAAATGGGTGCAGGCACTTGCCTTCTTGTATCTGGCAACTACTGCAATAACGGCTTCAAAAATAGATTTTGGCAGAGAATTTAAAAAAAATTAAAAGTGTCCTGACTTTAAAGGCTAGAACAAGGATTAGAAAAGGCTGCTTGATCTGGTAATTCACAGAGAGATAGAAAGTTCCTTCAGTGATGACTGTGTATCATTTGTTGAATAGAGTCACTGCCTGAAACCCTTCCAGTTCCATGTAGCTAAAAAAAAAAAAATGCTGCTCTTCTTGTGACCAAATGTGAAGTCACTCTTTGGATCATGGGATAATGTCATAAGGGTTTGGTCTGACTCATTTTAAGAGAGAAGATTTTTGAATCAGTGAACAAGGCAGTTCAGCATGTCAGTTCAGTCTCCACCCTGTCAGTGGATTTCACATCTAAAATCATAACAAAAGCTGCTAGAAGGGAAACAGGCCCACTGCTCAGCTGCCTTTCTTTGTGTGTCTACTTGAAGCCCATCTTGCAGAGAGCTCTTAGCCTCTAGACTAAACACTGCTTGGAGCTGAAATAAATATGAATGAACAATGGTTAGGACGCTCAAGTCGGTTGGTAGTGTGGTAATGTGGCTGTAGTGGAAGAGAAGAGAGGGTGAGGAGACAGAAGTCCATCTGTGTGCATTCCTTTAACAGGCGGTTTGCTTTGCTGAAGTATAATCACTTCTCTCCTTTGCAAAGACCACCAACTTTTTTACACATGAGAAGAAAAAACTGTCCTTATCTCAGAGCTGCCAAGAGGTACAAACAGGGAAATGTAACTGTCCTTACCTCCAAGATGGACACAGAAAATGAACTGCATGAGACCACACAGGAGGACTGCCTGATGTAAGGCACTTAAGTGGAAGACCTAAACCTCAGTTCTCATGCCAGCCTACTGCTAATGGAAGGATATGATTTCACTTGCTCTCTGGAGTGGCACATTACCCTAGCTGACTACAGCAGTGGATGGGACTTTAAATATCTAAGGTTGATGGTATCAGGTTAAGGCCTCAGCCCAATTCTTTATGCTTTGTTTTAGCTAAAACTTCCTCCATGGAACTCATTGAAATCAGTGGGAAACCGCTTGAGGATGCCAGTGAGTTCAGCAGAAAGCCATGCAGCTGAAGATCCAGGCCTTGGTGGTTATGGCTTTGTTTTGGGAGCTTTAGTCTAGATTTTCAAAACAGTTCAGCTGCTGGTACCAAACAATTGCCAGGACTGTTGCATTCCTTCTGGCTGGGAATGGGTGTCATGTCATGTGGGAGAGTCAGAGGCTAGGGAGATGCAGCATTTCACCAGTGACAACTCTGAGCCATGCATATGGGGCAATCACACGTGTTTCCAAAGGGGCTGGAGTCCCGGGTGCAAAAGCAGTTGAAGATGGTCTCTATGTGTGTGCTGCCACACTGTCTTGGATTTCCGGATAGCCATAGTCATACTGGAAAATTATGAACTTTTTCTGGAGAATCTCAGTCACTCCAACCTAATTTCTGTTGATCAGTCAGTGAGTTACAGGCTCCTTCTGGAACAGAGACAACCTCACAGGAAGCAATGTCAAAGAACAGAGCAGAGCAGGCACCTACTCCATCCTCCCTTTTAACCAGAGACTGCAGCAGAGTTATGGAAGCTTACAAACCTTGAGCATCCTGGATGACACTGCCAATTGCAAGTTGCTACCTCTCTTGAGAAAAAAGTCAGATTCAAGCAAACGGCCTTTGCCCTTTGCTGTATTTCACACTATTTGACCTTTCTGCTCAGCAGTTCTAAGAATGAGAAAATGAAGCCAAGATTGGCAACTGGTAGATCTCCTGAAAGGGTTAAAAAGGATAAATTGCATCTGACTGAATGAACCCATGAGGCCTAAAGCAATTCAGTCTCTCAAAATCTTAGGATTTTGTTGGGAGGGGTATAGCTGCATGTGAATGAATGTAGTAGGGAGACAAAAATACCCCCTAAGTTTCTAAGTTTAAACCCAAGCATTTAGAGCAGCTGGAGATGTGAGATACAATTGTGGCTGAAGAATGGGCTAGGACTCTTGTCAAGGTACCAGTTAGTCACTGGTCTCAGTGTGCTGCTCTCTGAAAACAATGCGGTGCTGGGTTCTGACCTCACATAAAAAGAATGAAAAAGAAACCACCAAAAACCCCTACAGGGGATATTTTCTATAGGCAGAACTAGAAAAAAAATGGAAATCATCCTTTTTTGGATGAAAGTCTGAAATCTGCAGACTTTTCTATGTAAATTAATTGATTTTATTTTAACGTAGGAAAAAACCCCAACCCAGTGAAAAATGTTTACTCTTTTCCTCATACTTCCTTTCCCCTCCTCCACTTTTCTACATGCCATTATTGAAAAGGGGTTGAGAAGAAAACAGACAATAATTTCGAAGAGAGTTAAATGTTCTTCAAGGGAAAATTTTTGAACAAAGGGCTATGAGCATTTCCACTTCTGGACATTTGACATGTTGAGCTCCCCTCTCCATAATCTCTGTGTTCTTCAGGGAAATCCATTTGCCCCTGGGGTTAAGTGCTTCAATTATTAATCCAGGTATATAATCAGGGCTGAATGCAGCCACTATGTGAAGCATGACTGCTCTTTCATCATATTAGTGGGAATATTCACAGAAAGTGTAGGGAAAGTGTGGCCTCTTCATGTTCCTGTGTAACTCGGCTCCTAATTAAATTCCCTAAATGTGAGTTGAACAGCAGGAGGCCTCCTGTGGGACAGGTAAGCTGGTACAGAGGGCTTTCATTCTCCCCACTTTCCAATTATTACTTCATGAAGAATACTCAGTTATAAAATGTCTGGAATGGATGCTGAGCTACATATAGAAGGGAACAGTTTGCCAGTGTCAGATGCTTCCATAACATGCACGTCACCATGCCTTTCTCAGCTGGTGAGCAGTAGTTTGCAAAGTCTGGGTGAGCATGGAATGGTTTTACCAGATGTGAGTGAGATGCTATGGAAAAGCAGTCGTATGGTGTTTGAGGTTTGTCTTTGTAACTGGCTCCAGCAATCAAATACACCTCCTCCCAAGCTGTTGTTTCCTACTCTGTACATAAATCTTCCATCCACTTAGCTTGAATTTTGGGTTTTGCTATGAAAGACCTTCTAGATATGAGACATGATTGCCTAGAGAAGGCAGGCAGATAATCTTGGTTGTAGAGTTATATTTTTCAGTGTTAGCTTTCTGGATTTGCCCTTTAAAGACATGACAGTTGTATATAAGTGGAAGTAATTTAGCCCTGGAGGGGTGAAATTCTTTTTTAAGCTCTTCATGTAATCTTAGTTTGTTATTGCAAAAAGATCTCTAACCAGGAGCAACTGGGTCCAATCTGATGCTGAATTAAAAATAACTAGAAATCCTGGGGCAGTCCTCTGCAGTGCCAGAGTGGTTGCCAGATGCAGTTGGCGTCAGATGTACATCTAACTCAAGTGCATTTGCCTGTATTTCACCCACAGGTATTGCAGGCAGGAGGGCAGCTGGAGGGGTGTCCTGCTGGCTGTCCTGCAAGTGGAGGCTCACCAAAGCCATCCTGTTGATGCAGAGGGGTCAGTGAGGTGCCACCCCACAACACTGGCAATTGTACAAATACAGAGTGGAAGGCAGTTCCTGCCTTGAAGAGGTAAAAGACTGCAACTGGCAGCACAAAAGTGCAATGATTGCCTCTGGTTGTTCAGCAGCTCAGAAAACTCTTGGAATTGATTTGGTTCTGCAGACACATTGAAAACAAATTTAATCCCATTCCAGTAAATTCTTCTGGTTTACTGCTAGCATGAAATGATCTGACCACCACTTTACATGCAAGCACGAGGTCGCTACAGGCAGTACTGGTTTATGTGATCTTTTCAAAGGCAGCAACAGGATTTCAAAATGATGCAAGAGTATTTTTGTTCTGAGGAAGAGGTCAGATCTTCAGTTACCCAGAACTAGGTCATCAGAAGCTAATGCAGGGCAGGGCTGGGAATATCAGTCCACCAGTCCTATCCCAGTATGGACTGGGTCATGTGAGCAGGCAGAATATTTGAACAGGAATTTATTTAAGGTCAGATGCTATGGGCCATGTCTTCATCATATTCACATATCAGATCTTTAGGCAACTATGCCCCTTGGACACATACTGAGGTTAGACTAGATAGCAAAGCAACCTTAAAAATGTGGGCTAGAGTTATGGGACCATTTACATTTAGGGAGCACCACCTAGTCTCTTACTGATCTACACAGTTGGGAAGAGTAGCTTTTCCTATAATGGTGAGGTTAGAGTCCATGCCGTGAGAGTTGGGGAAAACTGGAAGGTAAATAGTTTTTCTGATTCCTTTGGTTAGGATGACTTTTCGGGAAAACGTGTAATTCAGTCTAGCTTTGTTTAGTGGGCAGTTCGAGAATATCTTGGTCTATACAATGATGTGGGGAAATAGCTTGTTCTTTTTCAGACAAGGAATATTTCCAGAAAGAGAACTTGAGCTACATTTACATTATTTGATCTAGTAGTTTGACATCACTGAAGAATATAACATGGGTTAAAAGGTGACTGAAGCGTACACATATCTTTACTGGTCAACAAAACCCTTCCAACGGGGCACCTGTGAATATTGTTACGCTCTTTCTCTTCTTAACCTAGTGGACTGCCTCCCCTCTATAGGAGGGAGACTATTTCTTTATATTTGGGGATGACAGGGCAAGGCCAGATGGTCAGTGTTTATGAAATAGAAAGAGGAAAGACAGTCTCTTTACAGAGATTGTGCAAAAGTCAAAGAACACACATTGTGCGTCATTAGGGCTTTCAAACTGCTTGTATGTTGTTAAGTAAAATGGGTCTAGGGAGACTACAGCAGAAGAAAAGAGTTTAGGGAACTAGCCAGAAACAGTTATGCAAGAGCCTAAGACTTCAAACAGATTTCTACATACATTCCTGCTGAACCTCATTTTTAGTACTTGCTCCTTTACGATGATTCCTATGTTTTTAAGTATTCATCCCAGGTCTAGCTTGAACCTGAGCTAAGCAGACAGAAATGAATGGAACAGTGCCCTGCTTAACTCTGTTTTTCTGCTATCCCATCAGGTGTAAACGAGTGACTGGCTTCAGAAGCACAAATGCGTGGAAAAAGGAGCGATGATGCATTCAGTGCTTGCAGCTATGAAGCCCTGGGGCCTTCTCAGCCCAGTGTTCATAAGTCAAACATCCATCAAACCACAAGACACTGCAAATTTATGTCCCTCTCCTCCTTCCCAGATCTGCCTTTCATAAAATCCACCAATATTCCTACTTGAAATTCCTCAGAGACACACAATTACCAGACACAGACAGATAGACAGACAGACAGACAGACATCAGTTAGTGAGGTACAGCTCATAAGTAACTCACTAAAGAGTCTGCTGGGATAAGGGAGGGAACTGCTGTGGGTGTATTGTTCCAGTCCCATCATTTCCCAAAACACTGAATGAAATAATAACTTGTTTATAATTCTGCATGACATCAAGGCAATGCTACATAGCTGCACTTGAGAAACAGCTTTGAACTCTATGACCTTCCTTCAAGTGCGAAAGTCTTTAGGGAGGCCATGAGATGCAGAAAGCTGTATCCTTCTTCTGGTTCTCTAGATCCACTTGTATACTTGAACCACCTGTTTTCTTCTCCCTTACAGCTGATCACTCTGCCTTAAAGCTAAAGATATCCCCTTGCCAAGGAGCAATGCAAGTGATATACCAATTCATTCCAGAGTAGATTTTTGACATAAAATGAACCAAGTCCAGGCACCTGATCCATTCTCCTCCAATAACCTACAGGAGGAAAAAATTCATTCCCTGTGTCACACCATGTTCACATTATATAATTATCTTCTCCCTTTGTCTTTACTTACCCTGCTTAAAAGTACCTGGCCTCGAAGGTTCACAGCTTTGATTTTGATACACTCTTTCTTTTCCCTAACAACTCAGCTAAATCACTTGTGTTACACAGCAACCAATTGCACCTTCCTTTGAAAGTGCACTAGGTACACTGCCTGATGGAATTCAATGTTTCCAAGCAATAGAGAGCATCTGCTGACCAGTTAACTTCTTGTATTTTCTTCTTTTACAGTGTAGTAAAAATGAAAGCAATCCAAAATTTAGAAGGGGGTGGGGGAGAAGCGCCAAACCAAATGAGAACTGATCCTGCTCTCCTCAGAGAAGGTCTGCTTTAGAGAGGTAAGCTAATGCACCTCCTATCTTGTTTTTCCCCTAGTCAGCTTCTTCCAAAGAAAGGAATAATATCTTCAGCATCACTGCGGGTGTCTTATGTCTGGAGGACTAATCACTTCCAGGACTGAGCCCTGATGATTTAAGCTGCTCTGTGTACAAAACTCTACGTATGGAAGGCAAAAACATTGTTCTGTTGCCCCAAAAAGGGAAGAAGGTTTCGAGGCTTGCTAAAAACAACCTCTGATCAGCTGTACGCATCTAGACACTGTTGTCTTTGGTGTCCCAGATGGTCCCAGCTGTTGGCATAAGCACTGACAATGACATACATTCCTTTTGCACACAAGCCCTATGCAAGCCCAATTTTTCAGCTTCCTGCTGATGGGAAGTGAAATTCACACAGAGAAAAGCTGTCCTTGAGGCCCATAGGATCCCAAAGCTTGTGGAAAAAATGGGGAGGATTAGTTGCAGGATCACTTCCGGCTACTATCTAATTTTATCTGCGTGTCACTGATACCGAACATCATTCTTTTTCCTATGAGAACCCCTCAACAAACAGAGCTAAAAATAAAAAGAGCTCAGAGCTGGCACAAACTGTGCTACATGGACTCCAATTTGTATAGCAGGAACTATAATCACTCTGAGACGTGCCCAAGCCCTCGGGCATCCCACGGGATTTCAGTCACTTGTTTACAAGGTGTTTTGATTTGCAGCTGTTTGACTACTGTGGCATTTCAGGAGGGGGCGGTTTGAAAGGATGTTGTTACTTTGGATGCTGGGATTGGGAAATGGGTATTGAAAAATCACACAAGAAACAGGCGAGTGCTGTCTTTGTTCTTCCCCCCTTACATATGAATGACGTCAGTGCTGGGGAAAGGAGCTCCAGAACAGATCCAGAGACCAATGCTCTGGAAGGAATAAGCAGGGTACAGGTAAATCTCTGAAAACAGAGCTGTGCCCTAACCACACCAGAGTGCCCCACACCGGATCTAGGGGGACCAGGTTCTGGAGGTTAGAAGGGAACCGTCCAAGCCCATTGCTTTTCCACCTTTTCTAACAAAATTATCAGCAAATAAACTGATACTGTGCTATGGACACACCTAAGAACTAGGCTAAAGGCCATTACCAGC
The DNA here is from genome assembly GCA_013398955.1 of Callaeas wilsoni. NCBI lineage: Eukaryota > Metazoa > Chordata > Aves > Passeriformes > Callaeidae > Callaeas > Callaeas wilsoni. The sequence goes on from VWPU01010779.1 coordinate 42,723, forward strand.
TCACTTCAAACAGACCAACAGCTGAAATGGATTTAGTCACTGGCTCAAAGTGATTTAGCACTTCAGATGGCTCTTTCCATAATTCCCACTCTCCTGACCTGAACAGTTCCTCTTTCAGAACTGCATTAAACTAATGCCCACTTTCTTCTGGGCCCTATTGGGATAATGGATTCAGATATGCAGAAAGAATGTAAAAATCCATCTCTTTTCTGGGATGAGTGATTTGCACAATAGTGCCCATGAGTGTTTGTTTAACACTGTGGACAGCAGAGCACTGCTAAGTGGTAACACGCAGAGAAAGGGAAAGCAAGAAGGGAGGAAAAAGTAGCCTGGCTATTTAAAAGCTGTGTCCACCAATTTGTCTGCATTTTTTTGGCTTAGTTAGCTGTTTGCCTGTTTTTTGTAGGAAACCAGGAAGGACACGTGGAGCTTTTCCCAGGCTTTAGTGTTATTCTCTTGTTTCCAGCCTTGGATTTTGTACGTGTTAATTACAGTAACTCACGTAGAAAATCTAGTGCCAAGAGGATATTTACCTTGTGAACATTTCATCTGCTGCCCCCCTCTCCCCTTCTGTGACTTTTTCGAGCGATGACTGACTGGAGGCGCCATGTGCACTTGAAGAAGCCTCACCCTCGCCAACCTCAGACACCAGCCCTTTGCCTGCTCAGCATGTGCCAGAAACCTGACTGCACTTTCTTGGCAGGGAGCAGCCATCTCCTCACTTCCTGGAGGTGAAGGAGGGCTCAGCCTAGAATATAAAGCATAAAATGGGAAAGAATCAGTTAGATTATACCATGACAAACTGTTGTTTTTCTAGTGAGATAAAAACCCACCCTATGTTTGATTCTGAGTGACATTGATCAGTTTGGCACCAGCAACTTCTCTGCTGGAGTCATGAGTGACTTCTCTTTAAGCGAGTACCAGAATTATCTAGGCTGGTATTACAGTTCATCACACTCCTTGCTTTCTTTAGGCAAAGTTGAAGGAAAAATCTGCATTTGCACTGCACATGCCATCAAAGATCTCAAAGAACATGACTTATCCTAGCCCACATGCCAAATCTGAATTGGAGCCAGGGTCAGAAATTCTCACTCTCTCTCCTTTACTCCAGCCAGGAGAAATTTTCCTCAAGGTCAGCTATGACTGTTGCCATTAGGGGCATGCGACGCTGTCAACACCTTGCCACACATACCAGTTTCAAACTCCCTGGGTTTTACCCGTAGCTATTGAAAACTGTCTACAGAAGAGGCTGCTAAAAAGAAAGTTGAAGACTGTCGAAGTCTATTCTAATCCACAGTGCCTATATTTATGCAGCCCTTATCACAGCAGAGCAGAGAAAATGTCACTGGAACAGTATTCTTTTTGCCAACAGGCGAGAGGTTTAAAAAGAGGCAGTAACCTCTATTTGATGATGTGCTTCTACAAATGTTTAACTTGCTATTTCATTTAGAAATCATCTTTAATGTTGATTTATATTCCTGGCAGTGAAGTCAGGAGGTTGGCAATCCCATTCCTTTTCGGTCTGTGCTTTGACTGAGGCAATAACACAGATCAAAGAGAAGGAGTCTTACAGCACTCACATTTTATCATCTTGAATGTTTTCAAGTTCTCACTCTGATATTCATGGGCAGATTATGTAACTACTAGATTTATACTTCTGAAGGCCACATAGTAAAGACTGAAATGTTGTATCATTTAGAGAAAATATTGGAAATAATTTAATCGAATCAAGGAACAACATACCAAGTAAACACTTTACACCAGCAGCAATGTTTTCCTGGAGATGTCATTTTGCGCCAGTCTTTTATAGGGTCAACCACTTGTATTCATGCCATAGAATATAAAATTAACTGCATGTTATTATACATTCTAAGTCTTGTTTTTCATCTAAATATGTCAAGCTGACATTTTTATTGCCACAGTAATTGCTAAATATTCAAGGACTTGAATTCCATCAATAACAGTTTACCTAACTGATGGAAGCAGAGTAAGCCACAGACCTTCTGTGAATTTTTTAGAGGATAATATATTACAGTTCATTATCTAATGGGTCACAGGAATATGAAGACTTGCCTTGGTGCTTGCCAGAAGCCTCCCTGCCCATGGCTTTTGTACAGTATCTCATGAGGACTGACAGGTTTAGTTGCCTAATGACTTGGGGACTTTGACATCATAGCCGCATCCCCTTTTTTATAAAAAAGACAACAAAGGCAGGCAGAGGTTAGCAAATTATAGCATCATCAGGGTTGGAAGAGACCCTTAAGATTATCTAGTCCGTCAACCCAGTACTATCACTGTAACCCCATAATCACTAAATTATCCCCCTGCACCAGATCCAGACACCTCTTAAACACCTCCAGGGATGCTGACTCCATCATCTCCCTGGGCAACCTATTCCAATGCCGAAAATCCACTCCAGGATGAGAGAATACACTGAGAGCAGCCCTGAGGAGAAGGACTTGGGGGTGTTAGTTGATGAGAAGCTCAACATGACCCGGCCCTGTGCAGGTTGACTGGGGCTCTGAGCAACCTGGTCTAGTGGGAGGTGTCCCTGCCCATGGCAGGGAGTTGGGGCAAGATGATCTTTAAGGTCCCTTCCATCTAAACCGCTGTATGATTCCAGGCAGTGGGGCAGAACCAGGATGTGCTGCCAGCCAGAAGGCACAGACTGTGGGGCCATCACAGCCAGGCATGTTCCCCTCTGCACTGGCCCTGCCGCTGTGAGCCACTGCCAGACACATGGACAGGCTGCCAGCACATGCCTGGATAGGCCTGCGTGGGGAGATCACAGAATCACACAATTGTTAGGGTTTGAAGGGACCTCTGGAGACCACTTAGTCCAACCCCCTGCCAAGGCTGGGTCACCTAGAGCAGATCACTCAGGAACGCATACAGGTGGATTTTGAATGTCTCCAGAGGGAGACTCCACAATGTCCCTGGGCAGCCTGTTCCAGTCCTCTGACACTCAATGTAAATTCTTCCTCATGTTGAGGTGGAACTTCTTGTGTTTTAGTTTATGGCCACTGCACCTTGTCCTGTCGCAGGGCACCGTCCTCTTGGCACTCGCCTTTGAGATACTTATATGCACTCGTGAGATCCCCTCTCAAGTTTTCTCTTCTCTAGACTAAACAGGCCCAGCTCCCTCAGCCTTTATGCGTAAGAGAGATGCTCCAGCCCCTTCATCATCTCTGTTGCCCTCTACTAGGTACTGTCCAACAGCTCCATGTCTCCTGTGTAGTGAGGAGCCCAGAACTGGACGCAGCATTCCACATGCGGCCTCACCAGGCCTGAGAGGAGGGGCAGGACCACCTCCCTCGACCCGCTGACCACAGGCTGTGCTGGATGCAGCCCAGGACACCACGGGCCCCGCGCACCCCGCATTTCCCAGGCCCGGCTTGCAGGCACGGGCACGGGAGCACAGCGGCCCCGCCTCCGGGCGGCCGTGCCCGGCCCGGCCCCGCGCCCCGGACGCGGTAGCGG
>VWPU01010782.1:0-34196 GCA_013398955.1 Callaeas wilsoni
TTTTTTTTTTCTTTTGTCTTTCTCCCTCCCTTTCCTCCCTCTCCCCGCAGCCGGGACTGGAGTCTCCTCAGCGTTAACTCCGGTGCTTTCGCAGCCGCAGTGAGTACAGAGAAGGGACCCACGTCTTGCCGGGGGGATGTTTCTAATACATCTTTGTGGCCGCTGCCGGGCGGCGGCGGCGGCGGGACTCCCGCTGCTGCGCCGGGCTCTCCTCCCCCAGCCCCACGTCCAGGGATGCAGAAGCATCTTCTCCCAGCGCAGCTCACGTAGGAGGCAAAACCAAGCAGGTTTGTCTCCAGGTTTCCTTAAAAAAATGGATAGCAAGGTGTATAACCCAGCCGGAGCTTTTCACGACCTTGTGTTACATTTGAAAATCAGACAGGCAAGAGAGGGGGGAGGAAAAATCCACGCTTCTTGGCTTCTGTGCCACAGAGGCGAGAAAATTATCTTCGGATGTAAAGTATATGGCACATTTCTGAGAGCCAGATGTGCCAAGCCTGGCTCTGCGGCCCTAATTTACAGAGCCTCACTCGGAAAAAAATAATAATTCACTTCTGCCACGGCTCTGAGTGGTAAAATGGCTTCTGCGTTTTGAAGAAGCACTAAGTACAAATCACCAGGGACATTTTACAGTGCCAAAGGTTCCTGCTTGTCATTTTATATTTTTTCCCTGTTTGAATCACCTTTCAGCACAGTATCAGTTGTAATTGTGCGAAGTTCAGCTTAAGGATCTACGAGGAAGAGAACTCTCCTATGTTGGATACTTCAGAATAACCTTGACCTTTCATTAGTGCTTATCCCACAAGATAAGTCATGCAGGGAAAGCAGGGAATTGGGCAAGGCACCTGCAAAAGCACAAATGAAATGGCTCTATTTTTAAACTAGTGTTAAAATGGCTTCTGAATCTGACAAAACAAGGGGCACTCAGGGGCTAAAAGACAAAATCTAGAGCTCGGTGGCAAATTTCAGTTTGACACACACAGGACCCCAAGCCAATTTCCTCATCCCCAGATGCATTTTGTGCCGTTACTGCAACCAGACTCAAACCGCCAGAAAGGGTAAATTCCCTCTGAAAGAAACTGAATCAGCCAAAAGTATAATCAGCTTTTCAGGGAAGTACAAGACCACTGAACCATGTTTCCAGTTGCATTTCTTTGTTCCTCTGTAACTGTTTTCTGATATTTGTAGCAGTAATTATAAGGGCCACTAGCATTTATGCATCTTTAAAATTAAAGAAGCCTGATTCTGGGTAGGAAGCTTGGAACATTTTCTTCACAGTGCAGCCACTAAAAGGTTAAAGTCGATTCACAGCTCCTGTGAAAGTTTTCCTTCAGCAGATAGTGCCTATCAAGATGGTCTTTCTTTCTCCTGTTACACCCTGAGAGCAGGAAACGGGGCAGCATTTATATTGCAACACAGCCCTCTTCACTCCTCAATATTAAGATTATTACCAGCACAATGATATTTTAATGAACACTTTTATACACAGAGCTAATGAACATTTAAAGGCAAAGATACACAGCACAAACCACAATAAAATGCGGTGCCTTGTAGGAACACTGAGTATTCAAAAGCTTTTCAGGGTTTGACCTTAATGAAACACAAGAGTAATCCTGGGTACAGATCACATTTATATGCAGAGTATATTGCAGGCCGGAATGAGGGCTTCTGCTAAAGTTAATTGTAATTTTCTGGTGAGGGAGGATCGCATGTTCAGGCTTGAAGTTATTAACATCTATTCTGATGGAAATAGGGACATTGGGATACACTTTGTCAAATCAAAAAGAGTACTTTCTGCTTCAGATATGTTACCCTAGAGGTGATGTACCACCATTTGAAAATCTGCACTTCCAAATCAGGCATGCCAGGATGGGAGTGAATTGATCAGTCAGGAACTTTTGCTTACATCTACTAATGCTGGAGAACAGGCAGAGGAGATTTTCAGTCCACACTAGCTGGAATATGCACAGGCCTAGAAAGCAAGCTGTTAACTGTAAATACTTCCTACGGAATGGACTTTTTAAAATTTTCTGAAAGGAGAAGTACACTCTGCTAGAAAAAGCAGTTTTCTCTCTGTACACAACATAGTCCTTGAGGGTGTGACTGTAGGTACACAAACAAAGCTGTATTTAATCTCTCTAAGAGAATTTTATAGAGAACATCTGCTAAAGAGAAAAGTGTATTTGTTTCATGAGCACTGTAACATTTAGTAATATCACCTCCTTGCACCAACATACATGCTTTAAATACTGTGATGTCTGTGGAATTTTCAGATGTAATTTGTTTTAGCTCCTGTAAAATAAGGGCTGCAGACAAAGAGCTGTGCTACACTGTGATACAGTCACAGCATTCACAAGCCAGAACTGCATGCATATATTGGAGAGAACAACAATTTCCTTCCTGTACGAGCATTTTAATTTATGGAAACATACTGTTTTGTGTAAAGAAGGTAGTAGATAATTAACAGTATTCATTTAATCTAATTATAGGCCTCTGAGGCAAAAAGCTGACACTTTTCATTGTGGTATACTCAGGGAAGTTAATTGAAACAACATTGCAGCCACAAGGCATAACATGCCCATCGTATATTTGATACTAATTCTTTTCTCAAAAACGGGACGAATCTGATGCTCGCTAGAGATAAGAATTACTGTTACTCACTCGAGTAAGGAAAGTCTGGGAAACCTCATTATGCAATGCTGCAGTGCACTGCAATATCTCTGCAATTCCAGAGCTAACCACAGACAACTTAATTTGCCAAATTGGGAGACAGTTTTGTAATGTACACAAGTATCTACTACAAATTAAGAAAAGATTGAACACATTTTTAGCTGGGACATAGGTCAGAATTTGAGCAGAGATCTGCCTCAAGAAGCTATAGGTCAAAGCACCAACTTTTAGCTCTGTTTAATCTTTAGGAGGAACCAAGCAGTAACAACAACCTTACCCCTAGGAGTTGTTATTAGAAGTGTAGTTTGTGGATTTAAGCTATCAGTATGACAAACAGATACACAGACAGCAAATCAACACTTGCAGATCCCAAGTATATATATAAAAAAGTATGTCAGACCATGTGCAGAGTAATTTTTTCTATCACCTGATATACACCAACAACTCAATCTTCTGACAGCAGTGCTGCTTTCATTCTCAAAAGGAAAGTAAAGCTCAGTTCTGCAAAGCTTGCCTTCAGCTTGCAGAAAATGTGACAGACCGAACATGCTGTTTGTGGGGAAGCATTTGCCATTTATATTAAAAAAATTGGAATGTCTTTAACATAAATGGCAAATGCTTGCAAGCTGAATCACCATGGTAGGGGCAAATTTCAGTGTTTCCCCCTGCTTAGCCACTGGAGGAGTAGAACTGGTGTCTCTGCAGCTCCAGCAGTACCACGAGGCAGGACACCTCCAACTCCCCTTCCTGGCTCCTGCTCCACCTCCACCTCTGCTTTGCCCGTGGGCAGCACCCAGCCCTTTCCCTCTCTCTGTTCCTGTATCTCCAGGCGGTGTTCCTGGCTGGTGGGAGGCAAAATTACCAAGGCAGTGCTGCTGACCCCTGTGATGGATTACACACAATGTAATGGGGATGGTGCAAGCCCCCTTAGAGGACAAACACCCACAGTAAAAGGCCATTGAGCCCAACGTGGGGCCTTGCTTTGCTCTGCCGGTGAGAGACACTGCTGGCAGCCCTACCTATCATTTCAAAATTACTTGTAGCATTTTCAAATGTATTTTGCAGAAATACTTTTTACTGTGGTTTAAAAAAAGCTGTATATTGTACTTCAGGCACTCGAATGTTTGTTAACAAAATCAGAGAGAGGAAGCCTGAAAAATAAACAGATAATGACATGCGGTCACCTTAACTCCAGGGCTCTGGCTCACGAGATCCAGAATATGCGATAAAAATCTCTAACAAGAGAAGAAAATGTGGCTATAGATGTTAGTCATACCTGATTCCAGTTCCTATACCATTACAGATAAATCACAATTTGCATTTATGTCTGACTCAGAAGATCAGCCTATTCTCAGAATTCAGTCTGTACTCACACCCCTTCTTTTCCTTGATGCTCTTTCTTCTGCCTGGCTCCTGCCTTCTCGTTCTCCTCTGTGCTGTTTTAAGGTAACTCCTAGCTCTTTCTTTTCCACACTGTTTATCCATCTCTCCATTCCCTGGCTCCTGCCTTCTAACACACTTCACACTCTATTTTCATCTCTTAGTTCCCCTTGCTTCATCTGCTCATCCACCCTCCTATTTATTTTTTAATTATTTCCTCTGGCATCTTTATCTCTATTATGCTTATTAATCTCCTTACCCAATATACCATACCCTTTCTCACTGCCCAGCAGAATCTCTTTATGTAAATATGTACAATCTATTTTTTTTCCCCAGTCATGCAGACCTGCTTCCACAACTGATTTCTGTCCATGATGTCCTAGGAGAATTATTACTGGTCAGTAATAGTTGTCTCCTTGGACTCCACTGTCTTCATCTCCTCCTCCCTCTAACTTGGCTGCAGGCCTCCTCCCGACCTCTTCCATCTTTGTGATCCTCCTTTTCTCAGAGCAGCAGGAGGAAGGGAGGTGATGCACACAGGAGAGGCACCCGGATCTCTCAGGAAGGGAGAAGCATCCGTGGTCCCCACTGCCTCGGGCACAGACCGTACCCGGCCGCTCCGCAAAAGCGGCCGAAGGCGGAGCGCGCTCCCTCGGCTCGGGCTGGCCTTTGGAAAATTTAGCAAAATGACAAAAGCCAGCAATACTTAAGCAATCACATGCAAACTGATTTTTTTTTACCCCTCGAGTATTTTAACTTTTTTTACATTTGGATGCACATCTGTGAAACCACAGCAGCAGTGCTGTCGAATTCCAAGTTGCTGCTTAAAAGGTGCATGGATGAAAGTAGACCAGTGACAGTGTTCCATTTAAAATTCCTTCTGTAATGGGGATACCAACACTTCTGAATGAGGCAACCAGATTATTATTTTTTAATATGGGCAAAATATTTTTTTAACCTTGTTCTTGAAAATTACTACAGTGGTTTAGCTGGCAACTGCCAAAATTAAACCTGAGGCAGATGCTTGGCTTGGAAAATATCAGCCCAAACAGTGACAAGCAACTGAAAACAAGATGTTATTATGAAGCACTGGGCAAGGTTAAGCAGAGCAGTGGAAGACTTCTAAGTGACCTGCAATGAATTTCTTAGTAAAAACTTTGTTGAAATAAGTAGAATTCAGTCAGATTTCACCTTTTTTGGTGAAGATGTTTCCTCTGAAAATAAAAATGAAAATAAAGGAAAATAAATCCAGAGTGTTCTGATGTCAAGAGGGAGAGGGGAGTGTGCTCAATTGAGACTGGAAGCACTATGATTGAGGGCTGGACCACTCTCTTTGGCAACAAAACCAACTTGAAAGATCTACAAAAGTGCAGAAATAAATGATCCAAAAGCATTCTGTGAAGATGAAACTTTACAGAGACAGCAGAGTGAAGCAGGAAAGGAATTGCTTCTGGTGGGAGAATGTCAAAGCAACAGAAATGGAAGCCCAAATATTTTGTTAGCTTTGGGGTTCCTGACTATCCTCGTCAGTGCAGTTTACCATCACAAGCCCCAGGGAAAGCATCATCTAACAGTCCCCCAAAGTGCTCCACACCTCCCACAGCTGACTGCCTGCCTTCTATGAAAACTGAGGCAGCTCGGGAGCTGCTCCCTATGTGGAAATCTCCGGTTCTCGCACCGATGGCGGCTGTGGGAGCGGTGGCAGGGAGGGCAGCTGAGGTGTGACCCGTTCCAGTCCTCTGCCTGACACGTTCCAGTGCCTCCCTGCCAGAGACTTCCAGAGCAGGTTCACAGCAAGAGTTACAGCAATTACCACCGAGAGCTGTTTGGCACTGAAAATTGTCATCCCACTCCTCTGCTAGGGATGAAAGTAAGAGAGTCATAGAAGCCCTTTCTAATGTACAATGAACTGCCTGTTAATCTGCAAGTACAAACGTTTCTTGTCTATAAAATTAATACTTTTAAATACTTTCAGCAGATTTAGTGGGTTGTCTGTCACTTGATTGTACCATTGCCTAAAAGATATGTTCTTGCTTGAAAAGAAATTAATTCAGGAAGTCCTGTGGCCTTTGTTTTGCAGGAAGTCAGAGGAGGTGAAAATGGTGGTCCCTGTGGCCATCTCATCTCTATCAGTCTGTTTGTCTGGGATTTTAACAGCAAAACTACCCTAATGCTGTAAACTTTCTCTGCAGTTAAAATGCTCTGAAATATCTTGCATAGCCTGTGTTTGAAAATTTTCCACTGCATTTAAGCAAAGTGCTTCATGTTGATGGTCATGATTACCCAAATTATAGTCAAAATGGTGACCTGTGATAACATTGGAGATCAGCATAAAATTAAAACTACTCTAATTTTTAAAAAAATCTGTTTTCATAAACAGAAAGTTGAAAATTTTTTCTAGGTGCTATTGTTTGGCATAGAAATTCTTTTGCCTTTCTTAAATATGCATGTGTTTGTTATGTTTAGATTTCCTTTTGGGTTTAATACTAGGCCTGGTCTGGCAGTGCTCAGTTCTGGGAGCACTGCAACACTTACACAACCTACCTTACTCTCCAAGGTATCTTATGCTCAGCATGTTCTTCCTTCTGATACAGTTTCCCTTTTTTAAAAACAAAAAGCAGGAAAAATTGAGGTTTAAGGATAGCAGAAAACTTGGCCTGACAACATGATCTAATGAACCACAAAGCAGCTTTCAAAGAGAAAAAGTAGCAGGAAGTTCTTTCATACCGGGTATTAAAAATAGACTGCACCAAGTCCTGGAATGCACACAGCAGTTATGTAATGATTTTTCAGTGACATGCATTAGGAAATATTCAGAGTACATGTTTTTCCTTCCTAACACCCAGTTTACGTCTCTGAAGTTTGGAAATTCTTCACATGGATGCTTCTAAGAAGTCTAAAATTATAATGTTCATTTGAATAACCTATCAATTAGCCAGCCACATAATGACAACATCTAATGGTACAATTGAAGTATTTGAATTTAATATACCATTTTCATAATGCTACAATATGAAACACATGATGGAATCCAATTTTTTTTCCCCACAAGTTAGGCTTAATTTATTTCTGGCAATGTAACAATTTTGCACTGGAGACAGTAAAAGAGAGAAATCATTTTGGGTACATATCATAAATATTGAGAATACCAGCTCCCTTGGAGCACAGAGGAGTCTCCCAAATATTTCAAATAGGTTTATATGTTATTGGGTACTTTCTATAAATGGAAAGACTGAGGGGAGGCAGAACAGCTCTACCTAGTTTCTACCATGCTGAGGAAACTAAATGGTAAATTATTTTGAAGAATATCTTCCTCAGACTTTTCTTTAGAGATTTCCCACAGGTCTAGGCTCTGCATCTTCGCAGTATAATTTGAGAAGGTAATAAAGGAGTTGGAAAACAGCTGAAATCTAACTTTTGGGTTTTCACAGTTGTATTGTTTTCTTGAATTACTCAATGTTCAGAACAATCTGCAACATCCTCTGCCTATAGCAAGAGTATCACACAAGGAAGGCAGCATTACTTTCTTGTTTGCCCACAACCTTTTCTGCCTTTTCTGTTAAAAACCACAAGCCCTCCCATGACCTCTAGCCTTCCATGGCCACCATGAACTTAATCACTGACGTTTTTAGTTTCAATTTATTCTTCCAAACCAGCAAAATTCCCTGATGGGAAAGCTCACGCATCTCTCCCACCTGTGTCACACACAGTGTCAGTATTTCCTAGACTGCCATGTATCAAGGTGTACCCAGAAGCACAATTACAGATACTTTTCATCACCCACTTCTGTCAGTGATGGAGAGTGATAGGAACTATTATGGCAAGTGAAATTCTGTCCAATTTTGGCTCCTACTAATAAGTTTTTCCCAGTTAACGTAGTGGAGATTAAATACCAGGAGATCGTAAATGGTCATTTATGACTGTGGCAAAGCAGTGAGTCTTTTTTTTGACATGAGTAGAACTCTAAGTGTTGGGTCTGGCTTTCCTGAGATATCTTTGAAATATTTTCAGAGCTAAAAATGCTTTTTGTGGAGCAAGTGAAGCTCCACACTGTTCTTTATGAGAACAGAGAAAAATCTGATCAAAGTACAATCAGATAAAACATCTGATTTATTTTCTCTTCTTACTGTTCTGGAGAATGAAGAATTAAAAAACCCATGTTTGATGTGTGAACAAACTGTACCACATCCAAAATACTTCATTCTGGAAAGACGTAAAAAAAGAACCCAAGAACAAGTTAGCATCTTGTAGGGAACCTGTTTGTTTGATAAATTATTAAGAAACATCTTAATTGGCAGTCTGAAACAAAATGAAAAGGGGCATATTGAATTGATGTCAAAAATTCATTTTAGAAGAAGAGGTAGGAAGTGAGCACCGGAGCTGAGATGACAAACATCATTTTATAAGATCAAAGTGTCTTTAAGGCCATAAAATGAAAGAAAAACTGGTTATTAACACATTCATTTGCTTCTAAATGCTGTTATACAAATATATTTCTGAGAATCCAGGGCCTAAAAAGTAATCTGTGAATAAGTCAATACTTATTTTTCTGCACTGATACATAGGCAAAGCTGGAGCTGTTTATGAGGGGAGGAACAGGGTTTCATGCATAGTATTCAGCAGTGCTCCCACTTACAGGAAGGCTCATCATCCAGCCTGATTAGCTTACAGGAACTGAAGCAAACAACATTCTGTGTTTTCTTACATATTTTATGACTATTTTCATATAAGCGAAAATCAGGCTTTGTCCTTGTTAAGGACATTTTAGAGCAAATGGAAAATTACAGCCTCTTGTTTAATCTAACTTCTGCAAGCTTTGCTTCACTCAGTCACTTTGAATATTTCTCAGTTTTATTTGATATATTAACTTATTTTTCTATGAGACTTGCTGCTACTTAATGTGATATTCAAGGACAACATTGCAAATGTATTTGTAAATGAAAGTTTCTGTTTTGGCTGAATTTAAAACCTCAAGTGTTTTCTGTCTCCAAACAAACATGGGAGATCTCATTTGCCTATTCAGAGGGAAAAAACCCTTTTTTTTCCCCCAAAATTTGATCTTAATTTGCTTGCAATTACAATTTTTTTTCCACAAACCTTTATTCTCTCAATTAAAGTTGCCGATGTGTCTAAATTAACAAGTCCTATTATTATATTCATAAATGGGGCAAATTTGAGCTCACCTCTGAAACCCAAAGCAAAGCTCTGCCACACCACATTTTCCTCTGCTTTCCAGAAAGGCAGGGATTATCCTGTAGCCCTGAAGCTCTGCTTTCATGGTGGGAAGGAATTCTGGATTTTACACTGTTTGCTGGCTATGCACAACAGAAGAATAGACAATACCATCTAAGCTTGGGACAATTAACAGGATGTCTTTAGAATATTTTTATTACGTTAATCTTTTCTTCTGCTTGAGCCAGCATTCCCCTCGAGAGGAAGAGAAATGATGCTGAGACAACTTACTATTGCAAATTAATTGTATGGTCCATTTCCCAAGCATTTAATTTGGCCACAGCAACCTGTTTAACTCAAATGAGTTGTCAAAAAGTGACACAAAAGAGAGGCCAAGTTCTTTAGAGGTGGCCAGTAATTTTAAAGGATGAAGGGAAATGGCTGGCATTATTGCTTTTGTCCAAGTAAAGCCTCTTCTAAACAGGGTAAGGGAAAATCAAATGATTTGGCCTCACCAAAATTCATGCTACTTGAGACCTTTTGGAAATGTTGATTGAAGACAAACTCTGGACCGGAACAGAAAATAGCAAAAACATATGAAACAAAGAAAAAAGCATAGTCTTTCTTACTTCTCATAACAGATAAGTCTGAAAATTGGGATATAAGTTTGGGATAGGAATTGGGATAGATGCACCTGCTCTAACCTGAGCCACTTATATTCAAGGCAGGTCCCTCTACCCACACGAGTGAAGAGGTCAATACATGAGATGTCTTCTGCTTCCGAGCCAACAGGTCTGAATTGGATCTTCTACAGCATGGCTTGTGCTTGCATTTTTAGCTCTGGTATTCGAGAAGTACTTCCATGTGTGTAGCCCTTGCTTGAGTCCATTCTTGGCATGTGAAGCTCCATGATTAAGCCATCCTGGATTCTTTAACCCACTGCCTCCAGCTTTCCCAGCCTCCTGCCTGGGTGCTTCTCTCCCAGCTGTATGGATTTCAGCTTTTCAAAGTACAGTTTGATTCATTCTCTCAACACAGGAACTTATCTTCAGCATAAATATTTTTGGAACCACAAAGATATCATTTTATAGTTAAATAATCATATTTTTCTGGGAAAACTTAGAGGCAGTGGGTAATACAGATTAGGATTTGGCATTTTATCAGACTCTCAAGGAATCTCTCCCTGAGTAAACTCTGTTTCACTGGCAATATTTATTGTTCAGGAAGCAACACTTAAAATTTTCTTTGCCACAGAAGAAAGTGGTCTTATCACCTCAAAGAAGACTTCCACCAGCCTGATGAATCCCTATAATGACATATCCCTCTTCCATGAAGCAGATATAACCAAATACTTCTGGTAAGGAGTTACTCTTTGAGAGCTGGACATAGATACGTCAGTCACAGGGAGTAGAAGACTAATAGACATGAATAAAAATTGGGAATGGATGAAATACTGATCCTGGTGCATTTTGAAGATAACCAGTTCCCATTTTGTTTGCGTGTCCTAGAGATGACTTCTTTTCAGATAATTAATTTTCATAACTTTAGATTCCAGAGAAGTATGATTCACAGAAGTGCAGGGATTCCTTTCACTAAGCTGACCTTGAAGAACAGATCTGTTTCATTCTGTGCTCAGTCTCTTCTTTCCTGCCTCCTCTTATCACTTTGGAGCAGCCAGAACCATCGGTGATGTTCCCTCTGCAGGCTCCGTGCTCCTGCCAGCCCGACTGCCCTGCAGATGGTGGCCAGGAGCAAAGCTCTTTGCAGGGTCTGGGCACCAACTTGTTCTAAATGTTACTCAAAAACCCTAATCTGATTCTTGGTACCAGATATCCATTCATTTATTAAGAACAAACACAGCAGACAACTAATGCTGCACTTTTTCTGTTATTCAAACCTGCTGCTAACAATGAAGAAGATGATGTCATTCCCTGGATGTGACAAAGGACCAATATTATATGCAGTAAAAACAATGAGTCAACAGTTTCTATGCCCTTGAGGTCAAACCATTCAGCAGTTTTGAAAGTAGACTGTTCTTTTTTTGTGCACAGAGCTTGTTGTCTATTAACACAAAATGTGTAATATCAAGATATAATTTGAAAAAAAAATTTTTGTAATTTCAAAGGGGATTTTTCAAACTAAAAGTCAAATTGAAATATCTTATAACATAAACCAACAGTTAATTTTTTTCCCCACATATGTTAATTACAATATTGCAAAACCCTTTTCTTTTTTAGGTCAAAGATCCATTATCCATGTTAAGTTATTATTTGTATGATCCTGAGAGGCACTTTGCAGTTCCCAGTAACAGGAGTATGAACTGTGAGTATTAATGCATAACTAAATAAAATGAAATTTTCTGGAGATATTTTGTAATGGTCTGAAAGATAAGAAAGACCTTTAACACGAAAATGTGTTCTGACAGACAACTGAAAGCAAGGAGTCTAAACAATGAAAATTTCCCAGATTTTCTGGAATAGATGAGGAATTGACCAAATCCTGGCCACTTCTAACCACAGCTGCATCTAGCTCAGGCTAGTGCAAGAAATGTTGTGTTCATACAGACCCTTCCTTCAGCAACTCTAAAACCTTTGTGGAGGATTATTATCCTGCTCATACAGACTGTGAAACCACAGCCCAGGGAAGTGACAGCTCAAGGTCGTTTAAAAGTCAGGAGAGTTTGGAAGAGAACTTGGATTTCTCAATCCCTGTCCAGCACTCTGCCCACTGGGCTCCACTGCCTCACTGAGGATCTGCCTGATAAAGCTCCTCTTCCAAACTGGACAGAATTTAACAACTTTGAGGAGTTTCAATTCATAATATTATTGTTTATAATAATCTTATTTGGTGGGAAAGTAGACTTGCCTAATTACATGAGGTTCAAGTGCAAGGGAATCCTAGGCCAGCTGCAGTCTCCATTCCTGTTATCCTTGCAGACCAAATCTAGAGACTGGAGAGCAAACTGGATTATATCTAGATGGGCTGCTATATAGGAAGAAATATCATTTTGCCTGCATTGACCCTATCTGACCATGTTTTAGATTAAAATGAGCCTTAGAGCAGAATAAATAATATTCATCATCCTGACAATTAATTGAAATGAAATCTCAGACTCTGAATCCCAAGGAATTTCTTCTGGCATGCTGTCAAAGTGCTGGATAAAGTCTTCTAAGCTTATGCTGACACTTTAGTGTGTCACCTAAAATAATTGCAAATGTGTTCAGGCATAGTTTGTCCAGTAGATCCCAGGCCCAAGTGATTACTTACCCAAAATGTGGAGGAGCACATCTGGCAGCCCAGATGGTCAGTGTCCTGACAGATTTATTGGAGAAGTAAATGCAGGAGGCATGGCTCAGTCTGATCTTTAGACTCTGTCTTCCGATGCTTAAGGAACTCTTACCTTTTTGAGTATTTAACAGAATATTTAAACCAAATATTTGAGACCTAGAGACATCTCAGTTGTTTTGGGGGTTCTGTTATACTGCTCAAGTGGGACCAGAAAGCTTGTTAGAGCACTTCAATCAAAACACAGACATTTCCACTAACAATTGCTCTCATAAACTCAGAGAAAAATCAGACAGATTTCAGACAAGGCAAAATAAAGAGACTAAAGCAACTTACAGAATTTCCTCTGGATGTCTCAAGCTAATTGCAAATCCTATGGCCTGGTATTTTCATTTTATTTTCCATTATAATGGCACAGTGATTTTGATGTCATGTAAGAGGGATGAAATACATTTCCCATGTGAAATTAGAGTCTCCTTTTCAAGTTGTGTGATATTTTTGCAAGCAACATGTCTTACTGCCTAATGAAAGCCAAAACCTGAATGTACTGCAGGAAGATTCAGACAAGCTGCAGCCATGCAGGTGTGCTGTTTGACTCCAGTGACACACAAAAATAGAAATATATTTAATTAAAGTTATTATTGTCTATTTAATAAATAGACTTATGAACTACAAATAAAAATAGAGGCTCATATCCTAGTGTGTTCCAATAAGGGATCTTCATCTAATCTTTGTTTTCACAGCTCTCATCCCAGCAACCAACTGTGAAAATTTGCATAGGTACTCTACGTAAGATTGAAGTTACTCCTTTGTTAAACAGGGTATTACAAGTTAAAGCTAGGGACAGAGATTCCTAACCAGGAAAATAGTGAAGATTTTAGTTAAAATTAAACATATCTTAGCATTATTTCATAAATCAAAGCTTACTTAAGCAGCTGACACTTCCAAAAGAAGACTGTAACGAGGCTACCCCAATGCAAAGGCATATTAATATGAGGAGGCATCATTATAATTTCAAAATTTTGTAAGTATGACATCTGGAAAAACTATACTTCTGTTCAATGTTAGTTTGACTGTCAGCACAAAAATTTCATTTATAAATTTATAAAGGAAAATGTGTTCTTTATGTTAAATAATATAGACAGAAGACAATAAAAAGTTTTTCATGAAACTGTGAAACAAATCATTGGGCTTTGGGCCACTTTATGTATGTGTTTATCATATCACTTAGATCTGTTAGTAGGTCAGTCCTTTTTTATATGTCGCAGTGTCTGTTTAGAACCTCACCCATAACTATAATTTCACTGAATCAATGTATACAGAATAGCATCAGTATAGCATTGTATTATCGATCTGCAACACTATTACAAATGTGAATATAGATTTAGCTATGGCCAGGGGTCGATATGTTTTTATGTATTAATTTGTTTCACAGTTCTACTGTTACTTTTCTCATCTATTAAGGCAGGCAAGAATGTTTCATAATATTAAAAAAAAAACCAACACATTTAGCTGAAAGGCCTTTAGAGAGAACAAAATCTCTGTCTTATTTTCTCTTCCCTGGTAGTTTTCTGTTATTGGAGGAACAAGAGGGAAACTTAATACCAATTTTAATCTATTTTCCCTGGCAAAACCAAGTCAGAAATAGGCACAGCATGCACAATATGTTACCTGTGTTCTGTCAATTTGTGTTGTCTGTGGAGAATAGGTTGGCATACAAAAATTTGAAATAGTTATTGCATTCCTCTTTCAAATTGTTGTCTGTGGAGAATAGGTTGGCATACAAAAATTTGAAATAGTTATTGCATTCCTCTTCTGAACAGATCCATATCCCCCTCCAAGAGGGAACTTGGGTGAGCCTTGGCTTGATCAGTAATTTCCCTGGGTGCACAGAAAGGTCTGAAGCCTGCACTGTTAAAGAGAACTGGGGGGAGAGGCTCCGAGAGGGGCCTTGACACACACTGTCTCCAGCTGCAGAGCTGAGGGTCAGCCCACATCCCACATCCCACATCCTGGGAGCAGCAGCACGAACACATTCCTCTTTCCACACCAAGCTTGGAGGCAATGTGTTCCTGAACAAGGCTGGTTTGGGGATGTGGGATGGAGAACAGACCTGTTCCTGAATCCTAATGTTAGACAAGTATGCATAGAGGGACTTCAGCTACGTGGGTATGGTGGGTGGGGTTTCTTGTTGAGCTGAAGAAATAGGGCAAGATTTTAGTGGGAAAATTAATTTTCTTGCAGAATACATAACCTGCCCTATCAGTTAGATGGAATTATTACCCACTCACAGCAACCTTCACAGCTGGAATGGTATTACTCATTCTCCTTAACAGAAACCTAGCGCTGTGGTTTCGGTGGCACAATGAAAACTTATTTTGATCTTTCTGTGTTTCAGATGGCAATGCACTGTCTCCTTCCTGATCTCGGATTACGGCCCATACTGAAAAAAAAAATAAAGTGATTAAGAGTAAAAGTTTACGTGGATTTATTTGTAAATGCTGGTTGTGGCCTTCCCATTATGAATCAGCTTTTTTCCCTAAAAGTCATGCTAAGTACTAGTTAGGAAATTCTCTATCTTCCCTCGCAAACGCTGTATTACGTACGAGAATAAAACCCTGCTTTTTAAACAAGAGTGGATGTTATCACTTCAAACGTGCTTATATGTACTTCCCGTGCTTAGATACAGCCCAGCAATAACAATACCACAATTACCAGAATGTATAATCTATAATGTGGCCCTGTGTAAATCAAGCCCCCGCTGAGCGCGTCGCACACATCCTGCAGGATACCACTGCCATTCTCAATTGTTTCCGGTGAGCGCCGTGCATCTGCAGGAGGATTTCTGAGCCGTGCTCACACTGACTCCAGACTCACACCACTGCCAGTTACCTCCTCCCAGTAAGATTTAGGCATAGAGCTCAAGCTGGTTTTGTTCATGATTGCCTAAACGGGAAACCAGAAAATCAGGCTTAGGGGAAAAACAGTTTGGATCTTTTAAAAATACTTAGGGGATTTCCAATAAAAGCACAAAATCATTGCAAATATTGCAAGGGAGAGCGTTCAGGATTTCAATTCAGCTGTTAAACTGCTAAAATAATGCATACCTGGGGTTTTCACACCATGGAGACTTAGATGTATGATCTTAGACACTCTGTCATTCTCTCTCTTTAGAAGAGAGCACCAATTTTTTTCTCTGTGCAAAATATCTGAAAAGTAAACATTTTTGAAAGCAATTTTGCAAAGTGCAAAGCAAAATCCAAACTAAGCTAGAAAAAGTGCCATTTTAATTGCAAGACACATTGCACTCATACACTCAGAACAATCTTACAGGAATACTCTGACAATGTCACTGCCATGATTCAGGTAGTACAAGCTAACTCAACAGACTGGCTCAGAAATTAAATCTACTTGACCTGTTCATGATTTTATATTTTCAGTTAGTTCTCAGATTAGATACTGACTTTTCCAAGCAGATGTTGAAATCAATACAAAGTTTCAAAATACTGTAAATCACTTTAAAATATAATTTATAGATACAATTCTTAAAAAAAAAATAGGTGGCCATTGTGTTATTTGACAACTTTCAGAATTGGACTCAATAAGCTTCTAACTCTCATTCTACTTTATAACTGGGGGACAAACCATCTTCCCTGGGTATACATAATTTCCACTGAGTCTCTTACAAGCCAGAAGAATTTTAGTATGTTTTAAAATATTAATAATGTAGCAATTTAGAGGGAACATATTATGCAAACCCTGTTATTTTTCTCTTTCTGATACAGGCCTGCCAAAGAGAGATTGTAGCTGGAGTTAACTCAATGCACTGCTTGCCTGAATGGTATTTTAAATTATCCCTTTTTCTTGCTGCTTTTGGTACAAAATAATGTGATGAAGAAATTATTCAAACCTGATTTCTCCACTGCAGAAGCTGACAGGGAGTACTTCTTGTGCTAGCATGAACACCTGGGTTGCAGAGGTCACTGAGAGGAGCAGGGCAGGGCTGCAAGAAGCCCCATGTGGCCAAGGGTAGCCGAGGAACTGACACACACCATCTGAGGAGAATGGCCAAGTCCTTCTGCACTTCAGCTCTTCTGCTCTGCTATAAAACTGCAGTCATTCAGACCCATAGAAACAACTTTTCCCTGGAAGTTTTATTCTTTTCTGTACTGGACGGTACATTTGACATCTTACATTCCCTGTTACCGCCTTGTACTTTCTCTGGTCTGATCTTTTCTAGAAAGATGCTTGTAAACTTGATCATCTAGCAGGTCCTTCTGTAAGCACTTCATACCCCTTTGGAATTAACAGTCAAATGTAGATTAGCATAGGACAGGGAGCCTGGCTATCCCTGGCTCTAGAAAAAACCCAGGAAATTAGGGTGTGATGTGCCATAGCTACTCTAGGGTAAGTGGAAGCTGTCGTGGCTGGAGTTGTGGATGAACTATTCTGCTTGTCAGGATTTGGGCTGACTCCTTCTGAAGTGACCCAGACTACAACACAAGACACATCCCAGTGTTGGCACAGGTAACCCTGCTAGGAAATACACAGCTCTTCATCTTCTTTAGCCTGTCTGCTAAACCCTGAGCTGCCTTTTCATTTTTGTGCAGGACTTAGGACAGTCACAGGTGTGTGGATGTTGCTCTTGCTCAGCAGACAGACCCACCTCTGCTCACACAAGTGGTTTATAGAAAGAGCTTGCAAACCTGAGATGTTGTGCTTATGAAATAATTATTAATTCTTTAATGATGCAGATACTTTAGTCAGTTACAAAAAGCAGACAGAATTATCAAATTACTTTTGCCTTATTTGTTGCAAACTTCTTAGCTGTGGCACCACCTTGTGGACGTTACAACGTGGAGTGAGAACTCGACTGGCGGCAACAAAAGCAACTAAATCAGGCATTTTGGAAAAACAGCAACGGTCACATATGGTTTGCTAAAGGAGAGTAAAATAACTACATTTTAAAAAATATTCTTCACAATCCACCTATGAAATAAAATGTATAATAAATACTATCATTAGCGTGCTCAGTTGTCTTTGCAGCTTTTACCAACTCTTCTGCCTGTCAGCCAAGAGGAGTGGCAGCCTTCAAAACTACTTTTGTTCCTTCTCGACTGACTAAGCAGCAGCATCCAAACCCCAGTTCTATTCTTGCTGTACATGCAGACACGACTTTTACACCCATCCCAAGCAACAAGACTTGCAAAGTCGGATTCATAATACTGAACACATGGAGAAAACCTTGGGTCCTACTCCATAAATGTAAACTCACCAGTGAGATTGGTGTCCAAGCTAAGCCAAAAGAAAAACAATCTCTGACAAAGATAAACTGGTGGATCCATTAAATGCTTGCTGAAACACAAGCCAAACAAAAATTTAAATTCCACTCTCTTGGCCATTAGATCCTGAGAACCTTTTGCAGCTGAGGTAACAGGGTATTCCTGTTACGATCTCTCTTATCTGCCCTATGAGCAAAGCAGGAAAGCACAGGGGAGCCAGAATTTGTAACAGAAGGTCTCCAAGCTGAGTGCAGCACATATTCACTCCGGGTGTGCCTGTCTGAGTAAACTTGGGGAGCAGGGAACAAAACATTGAACTGCATTTTCTATTTCTCTCTCTTCAGTAAGTAACTGCATACAACCTGGTACTTGCACTAGCAAAAAGTGCAGGAGGAGATGAAGACTTGGGCCAATCTCAGACTTGCTAAAATGAAATACTGAGCACCACAGCCAGGGAAGCCAACTCATCTCCAGTGGAGCTCATTCCTCACTCTAACAGACTCTACTCTTGTTGCAGCTGGTGTCCTTCCTCTGCAAACAGCAGCATTGTACCTGTTGTATGAAAGAACAGAGTAAAATGTCATCTCTTTTTTTCTTTATTATAAAATTAAAATATCTTTTAAAATATGACAATGACAGCACAATTTTCACAATTCAGACATTTCAAAAATTGTTTCTTAAAAACGTATTTTTATTTTCTCTATTCTTCATCTCAAAAAGATGAAGGAGTTTATGCTGGTAGTTTTTTTTCCTTTGGCATATTCATACAGTAAACATTATAGTTATTTTACTTTTTGTGCTTGGAAATTCCTTAGTATAAGTGCAGTGTTTTGAAAAAAATACAGGGCTTTCAAACTCTTCGTGATTATTCTGAGATCAACTATTGTTTTCAATTTAACTTAAATATTTGTTTTGGAAAAAATAAGGCATTGTTTACCCCTTACTCACACTGAGTGCAGAGATTCTCTTTCTCCTTAGGCACCATTAATGTAATTTTGTTCCCCGCTGCAATTAGTTGCATAGTGCAGCCTCATTAATGGCCCTGGATGTATCTGCATGGAAGTTTTCATCCACAAAATTGCAGGAGCAGTTACTGTAAACATGGGGTGAATGACACAGAAAATACTGAACCAAGTTTATTCTTATACTGAACTCAGTTTTTAAAAATACCTTATTTCTTTTTTTTTTTTTGAGCACGTGAAAATGTCATATTTGTGTCCATCACATTCAGCTTATTTGCTTTCAAAAAAGAAGCTAATAAACTGTGAGGCAAAAATAACCTTCAATCTCCAAAACGGTATTTTTTCCACAGACTTGGAACTCCCTTGAATATTTTAATTATCTCTTTCCTAAAAGCCAACCAAGTAGCATGGCACTAGATTAAAATAATTCTCTTTATGTTTCTGCAAGAACTGATTTCTTGCTGAATTAGCATATCAACTGCAAAACCAATTTCCACAGCATCAGTGACCTTATGTCACTTTATGTATTACAGCAGTGAGAGAGAAATGGTTTCAGAGGGCTGTAACAGTTTAAAATTATTCAGTATGAATCCACTTATTGAACTGGCACATGCAGGAGACAAAGCCCTGAAATTACGTTGCTAACCTGTACGGCCTAAAGTCAGATTTCTGCATTTTTAAGTGCTGCTCCAACTGACACAGAGCCGTGGTGGGTATTATCAGAAAATGGGATGGAACAGGCAGAAATCTGTGCAGGCTGGAAAATCCTGGGAGGGAGAGAAGGAATGAGCAAGCGGCAGCACCCCCAGGATGAGATCATGGGGGACACAGCCCTCTGTGGAATAAAGGGGGTTCCTGCCACAGGGAGAACTGGAGAAAGGGACCAAACCCCACACGTGAAAATTTCAGGGGTCTTTCAACAAGAACATTTTGAGGTGACACTCAGTAAGTCTGCAAAAAAGGATGGATAAATCCAGACTCCTAAGCACAAACGCACAGCCAATTTGGTCTACATAAAAACTAAGTGCACAGCTCTCTAGCTATCAAAAGACAAGGTAATATTATTATGTTATTTAATACTTTTTACAGGGAATGAAGGTTGCATAAGCCTCTATGCTTATTAGACATTAGATTTAATTTCCTGTATTACTGAGAAATGGGTGACTTGGAGCTCAGCCAGGCTTGGATAGCTATAATAGGTTACACATTTATAAAAGGAAATCAGTACAAGTAGGAACTGCTGCTAGAGGTGTAATACTCTCTAATTTAAAGTACTACTCTCCCCACCAAAAACCCCATCCCACACAGGAGAGAGGAGACTGAATCAGAGATGTGCTGTAAAAGCATTCAGTCAGGGGAAAGTGGTGCAGAGACAGCAACTAATGACTAAGTACATTTGAGCTTCATGTGTTATTTTAGTCTGAAGTCTTAATTTTGTGGTTTCACAATGGGCTCATCCCTAGGAAAAATTCATGTCCTCTAATAATATCACAGGTATTATTTATACAGTTATGCCTTGGTCTGTCAGACCCAATGTGACTCCATATATTGATAATAAAGAAATAGGTTATTTACTTATTGTTTCACTTGCTGAAGTGCAAAACCAGAACGAAATCAAATGCTTTATAATCTATTTATTTCCTAATTACTTGTGCAACGTTGCACAATTTCTTGCTTTCCAATGTGCTTTCCTTTTTCCTTAGAGGCAATATAAAAGACAAAGAATTTTCAAAAGGAGTAGGATATGGGAATTCTCAATACTGTAAGATAGCTCTTGGCATTTTCATGATGAAATGCCACAGGTGAATCTTCCTACTACTATTTGGCTGATTTAAAAAAAAAACACATTATCTTTGCCTTTCAACATAAAACTTGTTTCAACACATATCTTTCAACATAAATCTTTTTAAACTATGAAAGCCCTTTATGAATTTCATCTTCCTTCTCATTCTGAAAGTACTGTAAGAATCGTTACAAACTAACTGCCATAGAATATGCAATGTAATTATATCTTTTGATTTTACCTTGCTCAGATCATGATATTCTCAACTCCTTGAGACATAGTATGTGCTTATTACTGAAGTGATATGTCAAAATACATTGTAATTTGTTAATGTGCTTACTACTGAAGTGATATGTCAAAATACATTGTAATTTGTTAATATCAGTACTGGTAAGGAAAGAAAGTGTGGAACAAACCAACAAATAAATTCTGTACCATAAAGCACCAAGTATTAATTTCTAGAGTAAAATACATGTTCAGATTTCACAGAGCAAAATTAAACTAAAATAAGCATGTTTCGATAGGGAGAGGTTGTTACCATCTGCAGTCCAGCTGAAGTGAGAGAACATTATGGGTATTCAGTGTCATTAAGACCCAAGTAATTTCTATTTTGTATTTTCAAGTGAAATATCACTCTGATGAGACATTCAGAATACTTAGCAGCTCCCACTATGCCTTTTCTGGGCCTCAGCCATCTGGATGAATTTCTAGGGTCACAGCCTTTGCTCTCCTTAGGATTCCTCTACAGTGGAGTTCCAGCTAAAACACTGACAAGACACAAGCAAACTGCCTCAAATATTCCCAGTCTGGAAGCATCTCTGGAGATCACTCAGCCCAAGCCCAGCTCAAAGCTGGATCGCCCAGGGCAGGGTGCTCGGGACCTTGCTCAGTTGGGTTTGGAGCATCTTCAACGATGTCAACTTCAAAACCTCCCTGGGCAGCTACGGGACAGATGCTCCTCTTACCCACCCTCGTGGCCCTTCCCTGCTCACTCCAGCATGTCCACGTCCTTCCTGCTGTGGGGAGCCCAGAACTGGGCACATCACTCAGCCCAAGCCCAGCTCAAAGCTGGATCGCCCAGGGCAGGGTGCTCGGGACCTTGCTCAGTTGGGTTTGGAGCATCTTCAACGATGTCAACTTCAAAACCTCCCTGGGCAGCTACGGGACAGATGCTCCTCTTACCCACCCTCGTGGCCCTTCCCTGCTCACTCCAGCATGTCCATGTCCTTCTTGCTGTGGGGAGCCCAGAAATGGGCACAGCACTTCCACTGAGGTCTCACCAGTGCTGGGGAAGGGGAATGATCACCTCCTTTGACTTCCTAGCAATGCTCTTCCTATTAGGAAGGATGCTGCTGGGCCTCTCTGCCAATGTGTACTGATGTAACAGAATTTTAAGGACATGATGAGTTATGTATTTCCAGGGTCTGCTCTACATCAGGGAAATACAAACTGTATTATTTTGCTAATACATGTTTTATGTCAGTATCAGGGATTGTATTTATGTTCTCATTACATGATTTCCTAAATAACTGGCCCATTAAAACCAGTTGTTTGGGATGATTACACAGGGCTTTGTAAAAACATCTGTGCACAGATTTCTAAAGGTAACACTGAAAAATCTCTAAATGCAGACCAGGGTATCTTCACAGGAATGAAGGAATCTTGGAAACTGCAATTCTAGAAGATAGGAATTCTCAATTTCATTGTGTTGTTAGTGTTAAGATCTAAAGATAGCAGATTAATTACTATTATGTTTAACTCACAGATAACCTTTTGTAGCAGTAACATCCAGCTTATAAACTTCCACAGTTTCCAAAAGCACTCCACACTGTTTCAGAAGCCAAAAATCCAGTTCTCCCTAATGTATTCCTGAGAACCTTCCACTTCCTCTGCAGCTGCCAGAGTGTAACTGTGGACAATACACTTATGTATTGACAATACACAAATTTTCTGTGGAAAAAGATCCATAACTTTCCAGTGGGTCCTCAGGCAGCCTAAAGTAATGAGACGGTCTATCAGATTTGTTTGTCTTGGCAATGAAGACAGCAACCTTGTTCTTGAAAAATCTGCATTTAGCTCCCCATCTATAAACAATTTTCATCACTTCTTCCATCTGCAGTATAAGTCTTTGTTTGGCAAACAATTTGCAATGTTTCTTGTTATACATGTCAAATTGTTTCTGTTCTGCATGAGCTATAATGACTTAAAGGACCAAAGTTCCATGTGGTGGAAGGAGTTTGCTCCCTCTGAATCCAGGGGTACCTTTATTGCCCTCATTGGTCCATGATTTTTTTGCATTTCTTACAGCCTATGAATGCAGAAAACAGCAATAAAACTCCTTGCCATTAGTGACGTAGGAGTACATGAGCACACACAGTCTAGCTAATGTCCTTTTACCTTCTGGAATAGTTTAAAGCAGGATGCAAAATATTCTTCCAAAAAATATACAAAGTCCTTTCCTTCCACTTTCCTGTAAAGCTATGCCAAAAGCCCTGGGAAAGCCTTTTGACTCCAGCCTACATGCTCAAAAGAAATCTGGGAGACTGGCAAAAACCCACAATATAATTAGGACAATGCTGGGACTCAGATTAACATTATGGAAAGCAAGCACCTTTCATACCACTCCCAGCTCTCACATATCCATGCTTAAGGGAGATTAAAATTCAGATGCTCAGGAGCAGAGTAGCTCTTCCCAAAACAACACTAGATTGGCCCAGGTGGCCACAAACTGCACAATTTTTTATGATCTGACTTTCAAACTGCCTCATGGTCTCAGAGATGTTGAATATCTTTCTCAGCTTTTTCCAATGTAGATCAGATGTTCTATTGTGATAATTCTCTCATGGGCCTTTTCCATTTTGATTCTCCATCAGCAAGGGATCCAAAGAGACCTTACTGGAAAAACAGGAACCATAAAAGAGCCAAGAACTTATAAATTAAAACATAAACATTAATTTGTTTTCCAAAATACAGATGTCTTTTGTCAGTTCAAGCCTTGATCTCTCCACCAGTTAAAGGCAGCAGTTGTTCTGTGGAGGCATGCACTGGAGATTAGCCAATGGGCATTAACTTTTGGTTCTGATTGAACTGAGGAAAATTTGAAACAGAAACACAGAATTAAAAGTTGTGATAGCAATTATTGTCTGATAACATTTTAAAATGTTCATGACATTAATACCAGAAGAAGTCTCTCGCCTTAAGGAACTGTAAATCAGAGAACCTTTCCAGACGAGGCTCAGGAGAGATTTGGGTGGTCTTTGGGGATGGCAGGGGCCTGTCCTTCTCCTTCCCTGGCTGATATGGCCCGGGGACCAAGATCCACCCCTGGGGAAACAGATCCTGTGGTGGTGGTTGGTGCAATGGGGACACAGCAATGTGGCACTAGCACAGCTCGGGACAAAGGGCCTGGGCTGGAAGAGGAAGGGACACAAGACAGAGACAGCTCTAAAATAACACTTTCATACATTACAAACTCAGGTGCTCAAGGTTCAACTACACAGATCTAATTTTGTATTGCCGTAACACATCAAGCCTTGTTTTCAAATGGCCACTGAAAATCTGTCTTTTTTTAATGCTAAATCACTTGATAGAGCAGTATTATTACATCTTTTAACATCTTTATCTCAATAAAACTTTGAGAATATTTAAAATAGCAGAAAGGCTAGAGGCAACCAAAGAAAACATCTATAAAAATGTGCATAATAAAGAGATAAGGATGAAAAGTTACTTTCTTTTTTTAACATGACCTACATGTGAACTAATTTTTTATCTTTAAAAAGTAGCAATTCACAAGTCACACCTCTTCATTCCCTTTGAAATCAATTTTATACACCTACACAATTCTTCTGACAGTGGATTACTGCAGGTTTACACTTTGTGTTTCCAGTCCTGCTGTATTTTCTTGAAAAAAATCTCTTAGTATGAGAGATACATACTACTCTGCAGCTTTTAGCAATGAACTCTCTGCAACTGAACATTTTATTGTACCTAAGCAGGGAAGCTACAACAAATTGCTCCTCTTGATGCAATCAGTTCCCTTCCTTCTCACATGGGCATAAACGAACAACTGTAATTTCTAATACAATCCAATACAAGAAGTATCACTGAATGCTCACCCTTTTCTTCTACTCCTTCAGAGACTTTGCTTTTACCAACACTTAATTTTTCTAGAGCTTTCTGCTCAGAACTAGGCAATAGTCTGTCCTTTACACCAAGACCTGTCCTTCCTCTGTACTACAATGAACTCACCTGGTGGAGCAGGGATTGAGGAGCCCTTATTCCCTCCCTCGACACCGCTGGAATAAATTCTTGCTTTCCAACCCCCTTTCATGATAAGCTTTACATCTTCATTTTCTTTTCCTAGGCTACAGCTCCTCTAGATTTCACACCATACCAATATCTGTACTCCTCTTGCTGAACTGTTCACGCTTTATTATTTAAGTGCAGGGAATTCTAAGTAGCTGTTCCCACTTCATCTGCTCTTCCCTTGAGGGGTGAACCAGCATCTGCTGTTCCCTGTCTCCCGAGGAAGAAACAACTTCCACAGAAAGGAGCTGCAAAGATCCTTTCATGGCTTCACTTCACACTAAGAAAGATCTTGACTTTGATTGCACTTGCTGGTTCCAGCAGAATTTGCTCTCAGGTAAAAAATGTAGTCCTGCATATTGCGAAAGTTTTAATATTCTCTTCCTTAAGGAGCAGATTGAGGTAAAAATTTGGAATATACATTTTTCTCAAAGGTTTTGCATTGGCTCAGACAATTCATTAAAGATGCCCTTCATCAAAAACGTAGAATTTGATTCCAAAAGAATATGAGAAGCAAAAGGAGTCAGTCAGGCACAGATGTTTCTGTGAATTTTTTAGTAATATATTGATTATGTACATTTATAGCTGTATCTGCTAGCTGACTAAGAAAGGTGACTTTTTCAGATCTATATATGTTACAAATGAGTTGTTTATGAAATTCCCAGAGTACTGAATGATGAAAATCTGAGTACTTCAATTCAATATGAAAGAAACAGTTATTTTAAACTTAAACTGTAATGTGGCAGATGTACACTCACTTTTAAAGCTAATTTTAAGTAGTAAAATGTGTTGTAGCTGGTATGTCTTAAAAGTGAAGATTTCATCCAGACTACTACTGGTAAGAACTAAGAAATTATTTCCTGGCTTTGCAGTGTCCAGATCCTGAACTTTTGCCTCTGTTAATCCCCTTGCTCAGACATCCACGTGTAGGAATAGCAATCCCTGTCCTCCTCCCATCAAAGGGGCTGCAGTGGCACCCGGTTCACATGCCAGGATCTCTTTTACTCTTGGCATCCCTTCCAAACAAGCCACTCCAACAAAGCTTTCCCTGGATACACCACCTCCACAGAAAAAGAAGTGGCTACATTTTCAGTGGGAGGTGTTTCAGTTGGAGGCACTTCTGCCAGCCTTTCCCTAGATGTCGCCACATTTTCTGGCTCCTTCGTTACAGCCTTAATTACTGCACGGAAAACTATCATGAAGGTTCCTACTTTCTTCCCATGGAAGAAACAGGAAACTATTACAGAGTAACCCAATTTCTTCAGAGCAACAAAAAGATATTTTAATTATATGCATATATTATTCTATTTAATAGAATGTATCTAATATATCCTACCAATGTCGTACTGAAACCTGAAAATAGCTTTTATCTCAGGGTGGTTTTCACACTCTTTTTACCTTCCCAACACTCTTCCTACCAAGTGTGCTGCCTCACTGAGTCTGGAGTTGCTTGACCTCTTCCATTACTTTGTGCTGAAACAATCTCCTTAAAGATGTTTCCAAAGTTTTCAGATTCAGTTTTCTTGCATACTTTGCTATTCTTTCTCTCATAACAATTTTTTCAAAGGATATCCTTCTGCGCTTATATGATTCTGCCACCCAAAGACTCATTTGTACTTTGCAAGTGCTATAGGACACTATTTTGGGAATTCAAGGCAGGACTTGAGCTTGTGTTTTAGCTGATTTGGACTTAAAACAGGGTTCTGAGAACACCATCCTTGTTTCCACTCCTGTGTTAATCTCTCTCTGCACTTCACAATTTCTTCCTGTGGAAATAGTCTTTGAAAAGCATATGCTGATTTCTACACATGAATGAAGTTTCCATACTGTCCAGAAACATGAAGACTCTCCAGTTTATTGCAAAGACTGTAAAAATATATTCACATTTTCTAAGTATTTCAAATTTCAGTTGTGCTGAAGTAGTCATTGATTGGTTGTCCACAAGATGGGGCTTCTACAACAGAGATCTTTATATCCAAATTCAAGATTCTGATGTAAAACCTATGAAAGGCACCACAGTCGACAGGAACATATTTTGAAATTTTGGCACAGGAATGGTCCTCACTACATTCCTCATTTCTCATGTAAAAACAACAACCCTCAGGAAATCAAAACAGCAGCAAGTGATTTTATCTTGTCCTTAACCCTTGCACTGTGCTGGTGTACAGCTTGTAAGCCAGAGGCAAAACGCACCATGGCAATCACCCTGTCTTGCAGAGGTTCTGTGCAGCCACCTATGTCTAAATGAGTGTTCGTGGAACAGCACACAGACCAAAGCACCAAATGAAGTGCCTGTGGTTTTGGAGACATTTTCTAAGTCAATATGCAGCCCAACAGCAGAATTTCTGAAGCAGTGTGCAAATCCACTGTTAAGATGATAACACCTCCAAATAAAAGTTAAAGTAGCTCTACAGAGTGTGCAACTTTTGTAAACTTAACTGAAAGAGAGAACAGTTTGCTGTTGCAAAAGCTAACTGCAGGCATGGACTTCACAATAAATGAAAAGAAAAATAATTTATTCTTAGACACAAAAATTTTGAAACACTGAAAAAAAAAAGAAAATACTTACAGTACCTTTAGCTGTCTTGTTTCACTGTGGTAAGAGTTTGTGTTTTGAGTATGTTCTGCTAAAAATAAAAGCCTCTCTCCTCTTTTGTCATGTAAGTAAACAGGCAAGATTTTCATGTCTTATAGGAATCTCCACATAACCAAAATCAGGACAGACTAAGGAATTGTACAATTACCTTTCTGTATTCCTTTTCATACTACTAGAGACATCAGGAAGACTTAATTTATGATAACTTCTGTTTTCTGCATGATACAGTTGTTTACTAGAAATTTTTTTTCAGGAAACACAGTAGTGTTCGAGCATGCAAAAGCAAATACTGGCCCAAATTTCCAGCGTGGCCCTCCAAGAGAAGGCTGTACACACATGGACTAATCAAAAAGTAAAACTAAATGTTAAGAAGAAACATTTCTGGCCAGAGGATAAAGTGAATTTCCCAAGGGCAGTCATTCACAACCACCTCACTTTTAATACAAAATCTTCAATGGTTCCTTCTTATATTCCTTCTGTTCAGTCTCCAGTAACTTGTCTGCTGCAATTCAGCCAGCTAAGCTGTCACAGACCAGAGTTTCAACAGGAAGTGCAAAATAGTACCCTTCAGAATAATCATCTGGGGAAGCATAAAATAAGAAAATCTGAGTAGGCAGGAATTACATGGAGAAGGATAGGGACTGACAGGTGCTACAAACTGCAGGCAATGATGTGTTAGGAAAAAGGAAGGACACCAGGTTTGATCAAAAGCATTTTTGCACACACTAAATAATATTCTCTTTACTCAAGGCTGAGGTTTTAACTGGATGACTCTGTGCAGCTTGGGGTAACATGCTTACTGGAAAAGCGGACCAAACAAGGAGGCTGCGGGACAGTGAAACATCTCGGAGATTTACAAATCATGGTCCATTAGGAAAGGCTGAAACAAAGCATTGTAACAGTTTTCAGATTATCTAAAACTGCTGTAACAATACAAACAGGACACATAATAAAGAGTTTGACTCGTAGCAATCTTAGGAAATTTTTTGAAGCAGCAAGGGATTAGAACACAGTACCTGTAGCCATCATTCAGTATCCAGAAAGAGTTTTCTGTCAAGGAATGACAAAGACATAGGTGATCTTGGACTTTGGCAGAGTTGTCCGGCAGAAGGTCACACTGTCTCGGTTCTCATGAATTTTTTCAAGTGTCATTTTATCACTCTGTTATTGCAGAAGACCTACAGTTACCTACAGGAAGAAAATAGAGATTTTAGGCTACAGGAAGAATGGTGAAAATCAGAAAAACAGGAAGACTATGGAGAAGGTGAACAACAGGTGTTTTAAGTTGTGCAGCAGAATGCATATTTAATTTGAACAAACAATAAATCCCCCAATTCTCTTTCAAAGAGGTACAAGCACTTTGGATACCACCTTACTGTTGCAGAGAACTGGAGTAATAAAAAGACTAACACTGGCTACTGATGAACTGTGGACAGAGTTCACTCCTTGCAAATTCAGGAAATACTTAAACGCAGCAAAAAGTGAAGAAAGACAAATGCTTTAATTAAAATTTAAAAAAAAAATTTAGAAGATTAGTTAAAACATAGATTTCTGTGTACTGACTATCCAGCACTTGTTGAAAGCCAGTCTAACACTCGTGTCCCAAAGCCTGTCAGGAGGACATGTCAGCATGTCACACCCCTGCTCAACCACACCAGCTTTCCTGCAGGAACTGTGATTTCTTAATATTCTGCTACTGAGAACGTCACCACCCATGCTACTTACCCAATTTTTTACCTACTGACATATTTTCTTACTGGCGTTTTCTGAGGATGTAAGGAAGAGTGAGAATCAACATAACACAGCAGTAAAGCATCTGCTGTAAATCACCTGAGAGAAACAAAACACCATAAACCAGCCAGGAACCTTTTGGGGTTATCTCCATATAATCTACTGCAACTAAAACCATTCCTGAGACCTGTGGCCTAATCTGCCTTTCAAAGCCTTCAGCAAATGAGATTCCCAGCTAACCATTTTCAGTGCCAAACTGCATTTGCAGTTTGAAATAATTTCCCAATGTCTACTTTAAATCTCCAAGTCCATCACCTCTTGCCCTAGACCCACTGAACACAGAAAAAAACTTATTCCTTCTCTGCAGAGAAACATTTTACATTTTGAAAGATCATTACCATTTTTCCCAACACCTTCCTTTTCCTCAGACTAAACAACCCCAATTCTTTCAATCTTTCCTCTTAGATCATGTTTTATAGGTCTCTGATCAGTCTTGAAGTCGAGACTGTGGCAACATGTGGTACAAGGAGAAAAAGGAAAATTGATTTCTACACAAAATTCACCAGGAAGCTGGGTAACAGAGGGTTTGTTTGAAGAGGTTACTTTTGTATGATGACTGTCTGCTTTGTTGCTTGGGTGTTTTAGTGCCAAAATACATGTTCTTTCTGTTCTTTGTGGCACACAGCGTAGGTGCCTCAGGGCACAGAATAGGTAGGCATTACACTCCTCGCTGAAAAAACATTTTGCACCTGGGGAAAACCGTTTTTATAGAAGGCAAGTTATTCTTGCAAGAAATGGAATACTTCTCCTTACCAAGATGGCATCTTTGGGATAAATTGATATAAGTGGTATATTTGTGATGCCAGGATAATTTAGGCAGAAGTTTAAGTAATTTTTAGAAACATGAGTAAAATCCTGCATCACAAAGTACATTTCAGGGAAATATATTAGTTCCATAATTGCTTTCTAGTGCTGCATTCACTCTGTCTCAGAAAACAATATGCAGTTGTAATATACACTGAAAAATGTCTACGGTTCAGCTTAAATCAACAAAACTAAAAATAATCATGTGCATTTTAGAAGATGCCATGTTCTTTATAACCAGATAAATTAATTCCACCATTCCCATAATCAGATTCACATACATAATAGAAGAATGTAATTTACTTCCATTCTCCAGAGGTATACGAAGTCTTTTTTTCCTTCCAGAAAAAGGTTTTAAAATTGCATTGTGCTCTATTCACCAACATTACCCAAGCAAACAGCGTTATCTCTGAACCTCTGGGTACCATGGCATGGAAAGATTGCACTCAGACGTTAACTCGGCTTCTGTGTATGAACTGGGAAAACAGTCTTATCCAGAAGAAAGATAAGACATAATGGGAGATGATAAGTGCTGGGAAAATAAGCTTGATGGAAGAAAAGGAAGTGAAAAAACTTTTCCATGCTGAGGAGAGAAAAGGTCTTTCAAAAACTTTTGTTGAGCATGATACATTAAACATATCCAAAACGTTGTCCAACAACAACATGAGCATGAATCACATAAAATGGTGTTATCAAAGGGTTTTTCATCTAAAAATTAGGCAATTTATGATGACAATTTTGCAGAGAAACTCTTAACAAGAACTTTTTATGTCCTTAGTGGATTTTAGATTTTTAACTCAAAAGGAAATGGATTTTTCAGTAAAATAGTTCATCATCTCTGGCTACCTCGTATGAGCCCTAAGAACACAGCATTATGTAACTTGCCTCCCCTCATATCAAAACCCTATAAAATAAAACATAACTTTTGTCTGCATGCCTCAAAAACATTTTTCTTGAATTCCCATTCTGTTTTGCAAGACAGATTTCACTCAGAAGATGCTAGCTGCCAGAAGGTGGTGAGGACAGACCTGTGAATGATGTTGTTGTATCGAGATGTACCAGACCATGAATTCTGTACACTGGCAAATTTCAGAACATCCCCATTTCCATTCTGACAACAGATTACAGACAACTGTTTAAATGTCTACAGGTGAGAAAAAGTTTTTTGACTTAGGTTGCCAGTTCTGTATTGATGTAAGTCTGACACAAATCTTTGTATTTGCACCATCTTTTCTATCTGTACTATCTATGCAGCCCTAAACCACTGCATGAATCTTTCTTCCTCTACAGGTGCATTTTAAGGCTCTAGAAAATCCTATGGTTCTGCTACCATACTCATAAATCACATCCTCTGAGCACCCATCCCTCTGCTTCCTTGTTCCCAACCTGCAAAAAGGATGGTAGCAAAAGGAGCAGACTCACAGCTACACTTCAGTATATGTAGGGATATTAAAAGACATTTGTGAGCACAAACGTTTTTCCATTTTCCATCTCCTGGATCTCTGTACAACTTTTGACAGGTGGTGCAAAGCCATTATTAATGACCTATCTGACACAATGGGAGTGAATGGCCTGGAAAAGCAGTGCCTTCAACCACCCCTACTTCAAAGAATCCAGGCATGGCTGGTAGTAGTTCTTCCCCCTTCAGAGCTCTCACAGCTGCAGTCTGTTGTGTTGCAAGGCCAAATGTGAACTGCTGTTTCCTCTCTGGTCTCTGAGAGTCCGCCATGAAAAGCGGATCTCTTCTGGCACTGGACAAGTCTGCATTTTTAAAAACATGGCCAGATTTGGAGCATCCTGTATCTACTAAGGGGAATGTTTTAACTGGGCTTAACAGCTATTCCTCCTGGAGATCTGCCTCAAGGTAGATAAATGCAACATCTATACCATGAGAGGCAGAGGGAATCCCACCTATGTCCTGACTGCTGATCAGGATGAGCCCAGTTTGCACTCTGGTTTCCAAAGAAAGGCTGTTTTGACATGTCAGCCAGCAGGGAGGCACCACAGGTTTCCATTGGACCTCCTCCCTGTAGAGGATCACAACTGTGATCACAGCCTCACACCAAGGCACAGTGTGACCCGTGGTTTTCACTGAACTACACCAACGACACGGGCCCAAGCCTCACAGAGAAAACAAAACATGAAATACCAGCTGAATAAATAAGTCTTTCTAGTTGCCCGTAATCTCATTCCCAATGGTGCCACTGCACAACTGAAAATACCAGTGACAACACTGGAGTTTCATCACCAGGTTCTCACAGCAGACAGCTCTGACATTGCCTTAACCTTGAAATCATGACTGGGTGAGGCAGTGGTTTGCTGGATCCCCTCCAACAATTGCTTGCCTAATTCTATTAAACCAAGCCAACAGACTCATAGGATAAACACCCAAATGAGCAGGCCATGTATAACAGTCATTATTTACAATGCAACATTGCAAAGCCTCTGTATCTTGAACAATACTCACAATCCTGCCCGATTTTCGGTTTCAGTTTCCTTGAAAAGACTGAAACCATGTTAGAACAACATAAATGGCAGCAGTCACAGCCTTTACACCAGCGTTATTTAACTCACCCATTGATAAGCAGCAAAACAAACCTCCCTAAACAGTAATAAAATGAAATCTCCAAGAATGAACTCACATGGATATTCAGCAAAAAGTCTGAGCCCAGACTGAGGTCCATCAGCAAAAGTTGTGGACTCAAATACGTCACTGTGAACTCTGACCCAAGATGGGAGCTCTGGTGCAAAGCAGGCCCGAGCTGTATCAGCAGAGAACTCGATAAGCAGCAGCCACGCTGTACTGCTTTACAGACTGGACTTTCCAGCTGTTCTCACCTGCACCTAATTTGCTTCATTTAAAAAAATACTTCACTTTAAAAACTGGATTTTTAAATATTTTCCATGGTGTCAATCTGAAGGCCAAGGCGGGATTTTGAGGAACCATCACAGATGACAAAGCTAGGAAGAACACTAATAGGATTGTCCCGTATT
Source organism: Callaeas wilsoni (assembly GCA_013398955.1). Lineage (NCBI taxonomy): Eukaryota > Metazoa > Chordata > Aves > Passeriformes > Callaeidae > Callaeas > Callaeas wilsoni. The sequence goes on from VWPU01010782.1 coordinate 33,025, forward strand.
CCTCTCTGTGTGGGTCAGTGCTGGCACACTAACACAGTGACATAGAGGCATTCACTGTCCTCAAGTTTGCATTTATCAGTACTTACCTATACTTATATCCGAGTATATTTTTAGGAAGGAAAAAAAGGAGCTAAATATATGGCTTATTGGAGTATCTGCTGATCACATAAAAAACCTTTAGAAACGCAAAAGCCAAGTGCCTGTTGCTGGTTTTGCTCCACACTGGGCTTCACTGCCCTGTCCCTACACTGACCGTGCTCCTCGGGTCACGCCAGCGACCAGCACTGGGAACCCGACCGCGGGGAAAGCCTTGGGAAGCTCCCTGGGCCTCGCACAAAGCCCCGCAGCCGGGGTGGGCCGGGGGGAGCTGGGGGTCCCCGCTGCCGCCCCGTCCCGCCCCGCCGGGCCCGAGCGGCCGCTGGCTCCGCCATGCCCGGAACACAAACAAACACCGCGCTCGGGGGCGGAGCGAAGCGGCTCCCACCATTTTGGGGCCGGGGGAGACCAGCAGGCGGCCGGGTCCCCCAGCCCGTCCCGTACCGCACCGCCTCGGCCCGCTGGGGGCGGGCAGGGCTGTCCCCGCGGCGGGGCCGGGGGGCGCGGAGCCGAGCGAGGCCCCGCGGCTGCTCCCCGGGCCCGGCGGGGAGGGGTGAGAGGAGGAGCCAGGGCGGCCCGTGCGACAAAGCCCAGTGTGCAGGGAGCTGGTGACCGGGAAGCAGAACCGCGCCGGGCAGCCGCGGGGCGGGCGGACCCACCGGAGCCCGCTGCCCCACGGGGGGTGGGAGGCCCGTCCTGCCGCCCCCCTGGCTCGAGGGTCGGGGCGGCTGAGGAGCGGGAGGCGGCCGGGCTGCTGCTGCTGCTAAGCCGCTTAGGGCCGGGGCTGGCATGAGCCTCCCCGGCGGGGCGGCTGCGGGCTGCGCGCTGCGGCGGAGAGGCTGAGGGCGCAGATCCGCCGCCGGAGCGGGAGGAGGCGGAGGGGGGGGCCGCGCTCCCCCCGGGAAGATGGGGAACTGCCTCAAGTCCCCCACCTCGGATGACATCTCGCTGCTCCACGAGTCCCAGTCGGACAGAGCCAGCTACGGAGACGGGGCTGAGCCGGATCAGGAGCCGCCGCCGCCATATCAGGTAGGGGAGGGGGCGGCAGCGGGGCCCCGCCGGGGCCGGCGGGGGGG
>VWPU01010787.1:0-16859 GCA_013398955.1 Callaeas wilsoni
ATGCGGGGAGGGATGGGATGCGGGCAGTGCCTGCGCAGCATTGTCCCGAGAGGGAACGACCTGTGCTCGCCGGGATTCCTGGAAGCGGGAGCAGTCTTTCAGCCTTTCCCTGAATCTCACAGAGAAAAATCAATCACTGTAAAAACGCTTTGGTAGGTGCCAAGAAGAAATCTGTAGGATTTGCTGTTTGTTGGAAAGCGATCCTGGAAAGGCAATGTTTTCCAGGCTGCTCGGGCCATAGGAGAACTGATTCCCGGTGCGGGGTCTGGGCCAAGCGCGAGCAGAGTCCGTGCGGCTTTTCCTGTCCGTGATGGATGAGCTCCTGCAGCATCAGGAGCTGGGGCTCAAGAGCACACGTGCAACAAAGCTTGAACTGCAAGTGAGCAGCTCCCGGGCGCCAGAGGTGAGCGGCACGGCACGGGCTGAGCCGCCCTTCCAACACCCGACACTTAGGAATCATTTATCTAACCAAACTTTCCCATAAAACATCCGTGTCCGAGTGCTCCTGGTGATGCTGCAGCTGCGGAGGGGACGGGAAAGGCGATTTCCTGAGCCACGGTCCGGCACGGCCGCTCTGCCGCTCCCTGTGCAGGGCTGCGTGGGGAAAGCCATGTGTGCCATGTGTGCCGTGTGTCCCATGTGTGCCATGTGTGCCGTGTGTGCCGTGTGTGCCGTGTGTGCCATTGTGCCATGNGTGCCGCGTGTGCCGTGTGTGCCGCGTGTGCCATGTGTGCCGTGTGTGCCCTGTGTGCCATGTGTGCCATGTGTGCCATGTGTGCCACTGTGCCATGCCGTTCCCCTCTGTGCCATGCCGTGCCATGCCGTGCCACGCTGTGCCGCATCTGTAACCAGCCCCGGGCCCCAGCTGCCCGTGAGTCACACCGGGATAAGTGTGAGTCACCTCAGGACTAAAATAACCCCTGCACCACAACCCTCGGAGAAACCTCGCTCCGTGCGCTGGGGCTGCTGGGTTTGCCCGAAATCCCGTGGATTGCTGCACTCCCGGGACAGCGTTCCTGTCCCAGCCTGTCCCCGTGGGGACCGGGGGAGCGCCACCCTCCTCCCGGGCCCCCGCGGTTGATGTTTGCAGCGTGTTGGCTGCTCACCGCCGGAATGCGGATGGTGTGACAAGGAAATCAAACGCTGGATCGAGTTCACCGGGGGTGTAGGCAGGGAAAACCTGACTGAAACCCTCCCACATGGAGAGAGAGTACGGGGACATTGAGCTGGGACAAAAGCCTCAAACAAAAATGAAAAAAAAACCCAGAATTTTGGATGTATTCTATTTTTTCTAACTGGAATGAAGCAACATAATCACAGCAACACAAGCCAGATTTAACTCTGGTTTCTTTGCAGGTGCTTCTGTCACAGCATCCAGCAAGCCTGGCCTCAGATCCCACTGCAGTGAGCTGCTGGGTGCTGCCCTTCTCGTCCTCTTCCTCCTCATTTTCCTTTCTCCTTCTCTTTTTCCTTCTCTTCCTCCTCCTCTTCCACCTCTGCGCACCCACCTGGCTTTTCCCGCACACCCTGGCAGGGCGGGGCAGCCCCTGGATATCCCGTTTCTCTGGCACTGTGGGATCGTGGCCCCTGGCAGGTGCTGGAGCGGGGCTGTGGCAGCTCCTGGAGCAGCTGGACACTGGTTTTGCATCCAAGGCTGCCCAGCTCTCTGTGCTGGAATAGGGCAGGAGTACCCAGTCATTAAAAGCAGACAATTCTAAAAGCAAGGAAACAGAAATGAGCGAGAGGCCCAAAACCGGCGCAAAGCTGAGGGCAGCAATCCTACCCCCTCCTCGGCCAGGGAGTGGGGCCAGCTCCAGGGCAGGGCTCCCGGCTCCTTCCCCACTATGGAATTCCCGAACAAAACCAGCTTTTGCAGAAGGATTTGAATGAAGCCCCATGTAGCTAAGTACTCCAAAACTCCCATTTTTTCCTTAAAAACTTTTAATTGCTCCCCCATACCCTTCACTAGCCGAGTGGGGAGGTGCTTTCCTGCTCGCATGAGGATGGAGCAGCGGGGGAATCATGGCCCAGGCTGGAGCGGAGCCTGCGGAGTGTGCAGGGAGAGCAGCTCCCAGCGCTGCCTCTCTGCTTTGAAAACTGCCCAGAAATCGTTGCAGCCTCTTTTCACAGTGTTTTTCTTTCTTTGAAAACAGGAGTGGGAGGAGGGGTTGGATGTTGGCGTGTAGCCTTGGAGACCGAAGCCGAGGAATATTGAATGGAAACCCAAACACGGAGCTGCCTGGGAGCTCCAGGCCTGGCGTGGAGATCGCATCTGCAGGAACGGCTCTCACCAGCTCCGGAGCCTCCCACGGCTGGGACACCCAGCACGGCTCCCAGGTGCCACTTCCAGCTGGAGGAGCCGCTGGTTCCACAGGACACATCCCTGACAGTAGAAGGGGCTCCCACAGGTTGCTCATTCCCCTTCTCTTCCCTCTGCTCCGAGCCTCTCGACCACCTCTTCACTGGAACCCCCTGACTGACCCACACAACCAGTTCAAGCCACCGTGTGCAAGGTTTGAGTTCTTTTCCCGTCCTGAACAAGAGTTTATAAGACAAAAATTTGCCTGGGTTTTTTTTTTTCAGCTTTACTAGTCCATTAAAAAAAAAAAAAATTCCCTCCAAGCCTTGTCCTTGATTATTTCAGACCATCGTAGCTGCAGGAGCATTTTGACTCTTTGCCAACCTGGCCATTAAATACGGAGCAAATGCTGCTGATTTAACTCCCTAAAATTCTCCGTGATTTTTCTGCAGCGTTTGAATTGATCCAGACCAAAAAAAAAAAAAAAAATCACACAGAAATGATTTGCTGGATTAGAGAGCTCTGGATACCGCTCCGATTCCAGCTCCTTTAAGTGTCAGCCACTTCCTTATCAAGAGGCTTTTGCGGCTGAAGGTCTTGGAGATGAAAATCAGGAGCCCGTGCCAGGCGCAGCGGGGCTGGGAGCGGAGCGTTCCACACGGACGGGGCACGCTCCGGCCCCGGCCCCGGCCCCGGCCCCGGCCGAGCCCCGCAGGGGCAGCCCGAGCTCCTGGAGCCCTTTCTGGGGATGGAAATGCCCTCGGAAGGGAGTTGGGCTCGAGGGGTGGCTGCAATCACAATCAGAGCAGATCGGTCTGAGATTTGGCTGCTTTCTGCCAGCAGTGCCTTTGAAGGGAGGAGCACTGGGCATTGGGTTTCCTGTCTATTTGTTTATTTAGCATGGATTTGATCCATATCCATCTAATTTTTTTAAACTGAGCTCTCTCTGTGGGCTATATTGAAGAGCCTGAAATGGACACAGAGAAATTCTGGGCATTTCTGCAGCTCCTGTGCACGGCTCCAAAAGGATCTTCCTTTTTCCCAGAAAGAAGGAAAGAAAAAAGCAAGGAAGGAAAGTATAGCACAGCTCAGTTGTTTCTATAACAAACCTCCATCATCACATCTCCAAGTTGCTTAATTCCCTAACTGACAGTGAAAAGAATACCCAAACCTTTCTTAAGTTAGTGAGCTTTATTTAGGAAATAAATAAAATCGTAAGAAAATATGAATGGTTGTAATAAATACAGCACTTGTCAAAATGATACAGCCAGGAAAAACGTAATTTATTTAGGTAGAATACTCGCAGGGGCTGGCACATTGATGGAAAAATCACTTTCTGTCCCTGAAAGAACATTTGAAAGATGGAATAGAGGAAAAGACACACAGATGTGATGGCAAAGAATATCCAGCTCCTCCCCAAACAAGCTTTGATAAATATTTGTTTATGGGGTGGGTGTTTTTGAAATGTGATGCTTTATCATAACTAATTATTTTAAAGGCTGTTGCCAAGATAGAAGTGAGAGATTTTGCACACATCCAGACAGTCCCAAGCTTGTCTCACTTATAAAAAAAATTATTCATTCCTTACCTCTATTAGAAAACCCAAAAAGAACAAAACCATTTCTAGCAGTTGCTTTATTTTAGCGTGTGAAAAAACTTAAACATCAGAGCACACGAAAGGAATTAAGCAATAAAAAATCTATAATTTCTAATAAGTCACCTGCCCTGAAGGTTCAGGAAGTGACTGGACACGAAACCAAAGCACTGAGGGGCCCTTACCCTGCCTGGAGCAGAGTTCTGGCCTGCCCAGAGCTCTGGATCCGCAGTGGGAAAGTGCAAGGGCTCCTTTGGAAAGCCCGGAGGAAATTCCCCCAAGGCACAGTGTAATCTGGTCCCTGTCTGCTGATGCAACACAACAGCTCCTTGCAGAGCACATAAATAGAGGTCTGAAATAAATAGCAAGAAATAAATCCCCCGGGGTAAGGGACTGGAGCCGCCTGCGCTGGCCAGAGCTCACGGCTTCCAAGGTCATGGGGAAGCACAGAGACACCCGATCCGAGCCTCGGGGGAAGGGATCTGTCCTTGTTCCTGCTGGGGAACAGCCAAAATCCCACCGTGGGGCTGCCAGGATCTCCCTCCTTCCCTCCTTCCCTCCCTCCCTCCGGGGAACGGGAGCTGCACACGCTGCGGCACTGCCGAGGATCGACAGCTCAGCCCCACCTGGCACCGCACAAACCTTCCCCTCCCGGGCAAGGGAGTGCAGCCCCCCTCCCTGCCCCGAGAGCCACAGCCACAGCCGGGCCAGCCCTGAGGAAGAACAGCCCCTTCTCCACGAGTGTGGGCTTGGGGGGTGGCTGTGCCCGACACCTACAGCACGAGAATTGGCTGGTTTGGTGAAATAATCCCATTCCAGCAGCTGCTGCACAGAGGCATCTCCAGGTGATGGCAGTGGATTCAGGGGCTGCAGGCTCAGGCTCTGTGGGTTTTGTGAACACACAAACTAACACGAGGTCTCAGACTGACGGGGTTTTTTTCTCATCATCTATTGACTTTCAGCGGGTGACTTCCCCAGCCAGCCTGGTTTCAGGATTTGCTAATTTGTTTCTATGATGCATTTAAGGAAAAGCGTGTCCTCCTTCACGTAGGCGTGTTTGGGGGACTGCAGTTTGGACAAGGGCAGGAACATGGGGCAGCCACTGGCCACATTCATGTCATTCACTGGCCTCTGGAACGAAGCAGAAGTCAGGTCCGGGCGAAAGGCATCAATTATGTGCTCCCTGTTATTTTGGTCAAGCAACATAAATGTCACCTGAAAAACAGAACGTGGCAATGAGGAGTTACTGGAGTGAAAAGCAAACCAAGCAGGGAGAGAAGTGCTGGAAAAGCAGCTGGATGCTCCATTGATAATTAAACACAAACTGTAATGAATGTTTCCAATCTGCAAGGTCAGTTCCTGGGAACTCCCAGATGAAGTTTTTAAAACTTTGCTACCCATAAAACAAAATTAAATTAAATCAAGTAGGGAATTATTCCTTGGTAGAGAACTGCACAGTCCAAAGGCTTTTTTCCTCTCTCTCTCCTGAAAACTTAAACAGCCCCTGGGTTTGGTTACAGACATTACATTTATTCTGTTCTTGTGGTTTGGAATCAGAAGAAACAGTTCGGTTGCCCATGCACAAATATGTGAAAGACATAACCTAAATATCAGTGTAGAATCTCCCCACCCCATTAGCCCCTTTATTAACTCACTGTTCTTTAGCTTGAAATATGAAATATCTGTAATAATCTTTTAATACAGTGAGGATTGGGAACTTTGATTTCTATATTCTTGGCTACTGACTGGTAGTAAAGCAATTTATAGGAAAGGCTTATGGAATTAATACCCCACAAAGGCAAGGGCCAGAGATCAGGCCCTGCCATGGCTTCACTGCTTTTCTAACCATTGATGTCATTATCAGATCACACTTAGGGGAAAAAAATAAGACCAGGATTACATCAGATATCTGTGGCACCTCTGTAAATGGAACTCTCACCTCACCCTTCTGACTCCTTCAGGCATCAAATCATAATTCCCTCCTAAACTGATATTATCTATGTTTAGCAAGAGCCAGGAGAAGATGTGTCTCTGCCCAGGTGGACACAGGTTGGAATATTCCAAACACCACGTGCTGGTGTCTGAAGATCCTACCAGGCAAAGTTTGGAATATCAGCAGGAGCGGCTTTCCCTGCAAGGGACTCCAGTCAGAGACAAACTATTACCCAGGACTGCAGGACAGCTCCTCACCTTTGGAAAGGGATGTGGGAAAGCACTCGACTGCCACAAAACTCCAGAGAAAAAGTCACCTTGTGTTGACTTTTGGCTGGGATCAGATATGGAAAGATTCCCCTTCCTACCTTGTGCCTGAAAGGCCACGGGAGCAAAGCGTCGTAGTCTCCTTTCATGACAACGAAGAACAGGGACATGTGGGTCCCCTTCCCTGTCCCATCTCCGTTCAGGTACACCCTCAGACACACCTTGTAGCCGTATTTTGCAGTGTAGAAAGCTGAAAATCAGATCTCTTTGTTAGTAAAGCCTTTTTTGGGGGAAAAAAAAGGACATAATGTGTGTTCTGGAATATGGGAAATGGTAACGTGTGACGTGGTTTGCTCTCACAGAGAGAAGAGACAAATCAGTAGCCCCTGGAGATTACAAACAATGAAAATCCAGTGGTTGGAATCCTTTTAGCACCTCAAACCTTGGTGAAAATTACCTGTTATTAGCCACACGAGCGCATCTGACCTAATCCAGTTATTTCCCACATGGGAAAGAGCTGGAGCCACGTGGTGCCAGCAGGCACCAAGCCGTGGCTTGGGAGGGATGGATCCACTGCAAGCAGCTGTGGTGGAGGGCAAAGTGCAGGATGAGAGCCCAAACTAGAGCACAGCCCTCTGGAAAAGCACATCCCAGTGCCCTGGGTTACAGATCTCTGCAGAAACAGCACCTTGGTTTAAGGAGCTGTTCCAAAGATCCTCCTGCTGGCACCAGCAGAGAGAAGCCGAGTTCTGCAGGAACGCGGGGGGTTCTGAAGGACTGGGGTTTGTGAACACACATCTCCATCTTGTGCTTTACCTGGGGAGTACAAACCGACTGTCCTGCCCGTCACAGAGTCCTGGAGCTTCCTGCCAACGTCTGTTATCTTCCAGAGGAAGATCCCGTCGTAGGAGGCTTGCTCGGAGAACAGCAGGCTCTTGTGCAGGCTGCTCAGGCCCGCGTCCTTCTGCGTCAGGCACCGGTGCAGCTCTGCAATCTGGGGAAAAACCCAGTGCTCAGTCAGCCCCCCGCTCCAGGCTGTGCTGCAGGGGCGGCTGAATCCTTCTGGAGTCCTCACGTTCTGGAAGTTCTGCTTTGATTCCTCCCTAAGTGACAGCTATGTGTCAAAACACACACAGAGATGTTGTTTGGGCCTCCAGGCAAAATGCTGCTGTAAGAAGATCAGGCAATTAAACAGCTCTCTTGCTTGCTCACAGTCTGATCACGGCAGACTCCGAACACTCAGAACTCTCAGGAATATCTCACCACCTCAATGGAGATTTAGAGAACAATTATTAGAGATCTCCATTTGAAAGTGTATCAAACAACAAAAGGATGCTGAAGGTGAGTCCAGAACAGAACATTTCACAGCTCAAAGTCCACATCCTGATCCCTACCCCACCTCTCCCTGAGTGTGCCAGGATCTGTTGTCTATAGAAGAAGCAGCCAGACAATCCTTGTTGTAATTTCTTACCTTCAGTTCCAGGCCCCGTATTATGTTCTGGTCCAGTTCGCTCTGCCTCCGGAAGGCCAGGATCTCCAAATTAGAGCTCTCCACCTCCTTATTGAGCACTGCCACAATGTTCTCAAACACGTGCAGCTTATTTTCTAGCTCAGAAATCACCTTCTCCCTCACGAGCTGCTGCAGGACAGACTCATCCTCAGGAACAGGAGATCCGGGGAAACAGTCCGCTTCTGGATCCCTGCTGCTTCCCAGCCCCGCAGGGATCTGCAGCTCAGAGATGCTTTTTCCCGCGCTCTTCAGGCTCAGCTGTGACTGTGGGGTGCAGCCCCGTGCAGCTTTGGCAGCGGAGCACAGGCTTCCCTCCAGCTGCCTGATGTGCTGCAGCAGGAGCAGCATGTGGGCCCCCAGCGCGGCTCTCTCGTGCTCCTTTATCTTGTCTCTGCTTCCCTGGAGGAGACAGCTCTGTCAGTGCGCCCTCTCTAAGCACCACGGCGGGCCCGGGGCAAGCCCAGCAATCCTGCAGCTCCTTGGGGGATGGAAAAACTGCGGGGTGCTGTTACAGTGACCCAGACTGTCTTGGGTGATTCAGAATGGGTTCGTTTCACTGCACCAGACTCTGCTCAGAGGACAGGTTTAAAGAAGAGTTTACAGTATGAAAATTCTTAACCCCTGAGGTCACCTGTGCCTGCCTCCTCTCTTTGTTTCAGCGATTCAGGCCTCTCACAGGACAGTGTGTTTCAAGATTGTCTTGAGCTGTACTACCATTTGTAACTTATGCTAAGTTCCTCCCCTTTGATGTGTCTATTTCTTTGGCACGCGTGTTACCTATCGACTGGCTATCACTGTTATACCTCTCTTGCTTTGTAACCCTATAAAAACATGTAACTAAAGAGTTAAGGGGTCTTTCTGTGAGCTCCCCTTCAAGAAAATAATCTCGGAATAAAGCTACAGAAATTCCAACTCTTTCCTCCTTGTCTTCGCTCCTGCCGAACTAAAGCCCAGAGACTGCTCGTTGCAAACGGCTTCGGGCCAGAAGTGCCCGTGTCTGGAGCAGCTGCTCTCCTGTGAGGGTGGCTGCCTGGGTGGACAGGCCAAGGCAGAGCAGAGCAGCAGGCAGGGCAGCAAGGCACGCATGCAGCTCCATCTGGCATCAGAGGTGCTGATTCTGTTCTAAGAGACACTGCCCTGAAGGGAATGTCCAAAGCAGAGTGGAACATTCCTGGAGGGACCTGTTTCACTCACCCTAAATGCACAGCCAACTTCAGAAAAACGACATCCATCCTTGTTGGTTGAGGATGCAGAATGGCTCTGTTGGAAAAAGAAAATGCAGAGAAAATAATCAAATACTAATTGAAAGGAATTGTTTTATTTCCCTACAAACACCTAAGCCACAAACCCAGCAGCTATAAATCAGATTAATTCAAGTCAAGGTATTTCCACAGCTTTCAGTGCCCAACCAGCTTTGCAAATTGATGGTAAATCAATTAAGAGTGTGGTTGATTGCAGGCTTCTTGCACACAGCCCGGCAGGGAAGCGTCCATCTAAAAGACCCCATAACGACAGAACAGAATTTAACAAACCACAGGGATCACCTGGTAACAACTTCTCATAAATAAGATGTTTTAAATACACTGCTGTACAGCACACTCCTCTTCTGCTCATGCGGCTCTCAGTGTACGAGAGGAAACAAATACTTGCTCGTTTTACGAGATTAATTGAGAAGATAATTTAGTGAAGGTAATTGTGGGAGCAGGGAAGAGAAGGCAGTCAGCGGGGCTTTGCTGGGATGTAAAGAGCAGCCAGATACAACTGCTGGATCTGAGGATGCTCTCAGGCGTTCATTTAATCTAAACAAACAAGTGATAATTTAATTAATTGAAACAAAGCTGCACTGCACTCACTCATCCTTCACCCACCTTCTCCTTTGATGCCGTTTCTGTTGGCACAGGTTTTTGTTCCTTGCATGAACTGCCTTCACATGAATGCTCCTGTCATTAAAACAAGAAGGAGAAAATGCAGTACCTAATTTAATTACCGACCTGCAAGGCCACCCTGGGATACTGGACACAGCACTGGCAATGTGCAAACCAAAGTGTTTGCACAGGTCCAAACCTGGTGTTGCCAGGCCCAAACCAAAGCTCTGTGCACACACACAAAAACGTGCGCTCAAAATCACACAAGAAGAGATCTGCACCATCCCATACCTGCAATGACAAGCTGGGGGTTACAGAACAGGAAGCAACAATGACCAGCAGAACAGGAAATTCAAATATATACATAGAGATATATATATATGAACATAAACAGGTTACAGCACAGGAAACTCCAACATAAATTCAAATTCAAATATAATTCAAATATAAACTCTTCTTGTGTCGACTCCACACACTTTGCTCAATGTGCAGACCCTTCTTGCATCCTGCCTATGGACATTTTGGAGGCTGGAATCCAAATTCTCCATCATGATGTGCTAATGCAAAATGCATCACCACTTACAGGAGGCTCCCTGCCATTTCTGCCTCCAGGAAGGGGGAAGTGATCCCCCTGCCACTGGTTCTGTAATATCTGTGTTTAATACAGCAGCTGCCAGCTCTCCGTTCACACTCTTCCGAGGGGGTGGCTTCAATCTTCATAAACTCCTTTGCATATCAGTTCTGAGGTTTCCCTTTCGATTCTCGGAAATGCAGCCACGGGTTTTTCTCACTCTCTAACTCATTTTTTAACACTCTTTATCTCACCAACAAATTGCGCCTTTATCTTACTCATTTCTGCTCTTTTACTCCTTCAGATCACCCATTCCTTGAGGGGCAGAGGCACTCTCCTTCAGAGGAGAGACGTTTATTTAAAGATAGAGAAACACAAAAGCATCACGAGACCTAAAACCGAATGAATGAGATGAAGAGAGTGAGAGCAGAGCCCAAAATTTACTGTTTTCTCCCAGAGGGTTGTGGACACATGGAATACCCACAAATAATCGAAATTCTAAAGTCAGTGCAAATTCATTAAAGGAGATCACGTAACCAGAATTCTACGCATACTAAAGGAGGCAGAGAAAAGCCACACCTCGAGGCCAACCCCTGCTTGACTGCCAAGGTTCCCCAACCAAAACATGAATTAGGTGGGATGAGTGGGATGAGTGGGAGGAAAACAGCTCTGCAGCCACTGGAGCTGCGGTGTCAGAGACCCCCGAGCAGAGCAGGGGGCTCAGGGAACACACCGAGCTCGGGTTTCCCCCTCCAGCCCCAGCACTCACGGAAGGCTGAGAGGGATTTAGTGTTGCCACCTTCTGGTATCTGCAGCCGCGGCAAACTCCGCTCCCAGCACCGGGGAGATGTGCCTGCGTCCCGGTTCTCCTCTCTCTGTAGCTTAGTGAAGGATGAAGGGCACAAGCAAAAGCTTCCCAAGCAGCAGATTTTAGCAGAGCTCCTGATTCTTACCCCAGGAGGACTCTTAACCCCTTCTACATCTCTCAGCTCAGTATTTGGAAAAGCATCCATTTGTGACACTTTGGACATGCAGAGCCACCCACTGCTATTTACATCCCCAAAATATTCACAGCCCTCCTGTCGTGTGGGTCTGTAATCACTCTGTCCAACTGCAAGGCTGGCAATTAATTATTCTCTTGAAATCATTGGGAGGGAACAATATTCATTGCTCTGAGCAAATAACATAAAAAAACCCTAGGAAGCAAATATGAATGGGCACTGAGATATTTGTGGCAGATTCAGAGTAAGATTTTCCTGGTCTATGGACACTGCTGATGATTTGGAGATTTATACCTGATCAGATCTAATAGAAATAACATCTGACAGAATCCTGCCTTACACATTTGCTGGTGGTTTTAATTTGAATAAGCTTCAGCCACTTTCAAGATCCCTTCCCTGCCGCTGTCTGTGCTTTTCTGGTTTTCTCTCACCTCATACTGGGACAGGTTTTGAGGCAGGAGCTGAAAGCTGGGCTGGCCAAGCCCTGGGGGAGCACATGGGTACTTTGTCACATCACCAGCAGATTATCACATCCTTTTTCCCTCCAATATGTGTGGAAAAGTGATCAAACTCAGGAAAATTAAATATTCCCCGAGCACGATGAAATCGGGATGGAAAAACAGCATCAGAGATTATTTAAACCACCAATATGAAGCCTTTATTTCAGAGAGAAATGTTCTTACCTCGTATTCAGAGCTGGCCAAGCTGCACTGGCACTGCTGGCACACTGTCACATTATTGACACATCCATTTTCCAAGTGATCTGCCAGCTTCCTTCTCATCACCACGTGCCCACAGCCAGTGTGACAAGGGATCAGAGCATATTCACACAAACTCTGATGGTCCTGGGAGTAAAAAGTAATAAAGCAGCATGTAAAGTGCTGATTCACCTTTATCTAGGAAGTCTCTGTTCTGGCAGCCCAGGGCTTTGATCTGCATTTCTTCTAAGCTTGGGTGAAGTCCCACTGCACGAAGTTACTGGTGAAAAAGTCACCAGCTTTACTGGGGCTTTTTTGTTAATTATTAATTTAAAAAAATATCAAAGTCAAAACCAAAACCAAACAACTTTTGGTGAATTCAAACACGAGGTTTCCTGTAAACAGTCTCTTAGGGCTTTTGTTTAAAAACGACATGATCCTGGGCCCAGCTTTCTCCCTTGTATTCCTCATTCAAATTTGCATGGCGGGTTCACAGATCTTGCCCATTTAAATATTTTAACTGAGGCATTTCAGATCAGTCTGAAAAGAATGATGAATGCAAGCAATACATTGACACAGGAGGAAATGATTTCTCCTGGAAAAACATGCTAAGGACATTGCCCTGAACAGTGTCCCAGAGACTGAAGTACTCTGCCCTCTCACAGCCTGCTTGTAGCATCCTCGCATATAAAAAATAAGGGAACCACTGGAAAAAATAGCAAGTTGATGTAAATTTGTGCAACGTGAATTTCTTTCAGGATATTGTGGATTTGGCCAAAGCCCTACTAAAGTTAATCACAGAAGCACAGAATGATTTGGGTTGGAAGAGACCTTAAAGATCATCCAGTTCCAAACCCCTGCCACGGGCAGGGAACCTTCCGTAGATTAATGGCACATTTTGAGATAAAAACCTTGGTATAAATCACAATACTGACACTGACTCTAATTAATCACATTTCTTCGTGTCTGCTGATATCCCAGGTTCTTTGCCTCTCAGCCCCCATTCCATATAAATCTGAATAAACTCTCTTTAAACATACTTCAAAATCTTTCATGATACCAGACCAGCTGCATCCAAGGGTCACACAGTGGACTCTGAGCTCAGAAATCTCTTTATTAATGGCAGCATCACCAAAAGCCTGGAAAGAAAACACAGTAAGGAAAAAAAAATTGGTGAGAAAATACTCCAGGCATGCATCCTTGGAAGAGCAATAGGGTGACAGAAATCTACATCTTGATAAATCCTTTCTTTTTAAAAAAATTACTGTACTGCATAAGAGTCTGTGAGCTGGCAAGTTAATCTTACTGTAGTAGAAGCCCAAATAATTATTAAACCCTTTATTTCTTAGCATTCAAAAATCATCGATTTGACATGATAGTCATTTACTGAAAACAAGCCCAGCCAACTTCAGCTCTTATTTTACATTTCTTCTCACAGGAGCCTGAAATATTTCACATGCAGCGAAATGTGCTGACAGGACCCTGACTACGGGGTCCCTTAATGAATGCGTTTCATTATCGAGGTCATTAACACCTCCCAAACGTGCTGCAGAGAGGACTCGGGAGTGCTCGGCACTGAGCGCGCTGCTCACATCTGGGCTGTTTCCATTTAGCAGGCTGGAAAAAAATATGAACCAGATGGGAGAGGGGCTTGTTCTTTGCACCACGTAGATTTTTGTGTTATTTAACCATGAGGAACCGTGCAATTGTTATGTAATTATGAAATACTGCACACTTTGATATTCCATCTTGCACTAAAATAGGCACCCTGGCACAAGAAGGAGCCCTGCCAGTGTCAAAGGCATTTTTTTGGATACTCTGGAGGTAAGTACAGTGCAGAGAAATGCGTGGAAATTCCCATGGAATAACACAGGGCAAGGACTGGGAGGGGCAAGCTTTACAAATAGAGGGAGGGAAGTATTTACAAACGATGCCCTGAAGATCTACCCAGCATGTGTTGGAAGTGATGGACACAGGCAGCTCCTCCTCCCCTCCTGGTGCCCGGCTTCACCCAGCAGGCACAGGAACCGGCCAGGCAGCGCGGGGCGGGGGCTGCTCACACCCGCCCAGCCGCCCACAGGCTGCGGGAATTCCCGGCGCTCTCCGGGAGAATCCCACGGCAGAGAAACCCCAAACTGACCGTCCAAGCACAGCAAGTTCGCAAGGGTCCAGCTGCACCTATCTGTGCATGAGATCTGGTATTGGGAAATTCACTGCAGAGCTGAGGACGTTTTTTTCTGGGATATTACCAAGTTCAGCATTAGCAGCAGATCAGTTCTTTTGGTGGTTCCTAAACTTTGGCTTTTATGCCACTGTCAGCTGCCTATTTGTTTTCGTTTTTTCCTAAAAAAATTTAGACAAATCATGTGTCTGTTGATATCCCTGCATGTAATCAGAGAGAAGGGAAAAAGACAAGCTGGGACTGGGCCTTCTGGCCCAGTTTGTATTTGGGATACAGAACAGCACAGCAACTTGCCTGGAAAATCACACAAGAAGAGATCTGCACCATTAAATTACAGATGAAAGATTTGCCAGGGCGTAGTTTGTATCAATTATTATGTTCAGCTTCACGTTTGAAGGCTACAAGAAGCCACGAGGTTGGAAAATCCATTAAAATACTTTCTAAGGATAATAAGTAACAGTTAAGACTTCTTATTACAAGTAGGAAAGCACCAGTTACTTTGAGACAATAAAAAGTTCATCATATGGAAGAGTTTGGGATTTTACGTGGCAGAAGCTGGATTTGGAAAGTCCTAAGGCTGCCATTACACTTTTTTAAATCAAAAACTCTGGGAAATCCAAGTTATTAAACCTAAGTTAAAATGTGTAACTATCAGCTGCTATTGCATTTTATATTATTCCCTTCTGAACTCCAGTCCAGTGACAATTACAGAGAATGGTTAATGATAAATTAATGACCTGTGAACTACAACTTACCTTTTCTTCTGCCAATAGGCTTTCCTCACCTAAAGTGTTGGGATCTTCCTCTTTACATTTCTGGCAAATCGCATTTTTATTGTTTCTGGCAAAAAGAAAGAAGAATTAAATAACAATCCATTGGTGCACTATAGTTTAGGAAGCCTTTGTAGAGGCACTGACACAAATAAAAATATGAAAATTGTAATTTCCCCTCAGAATCCATAGACCTTGTTCATGAATGGGCCAATTCTTGAACACGCTGATGTCAAAAAAGTTTTGCTCTTCTGTTCTTCAAGACCAGGAGGACTATGCCCATTAACCTTATCTGTATTTCAGTAAAATAAGGGCAGCCTGAACCATAAATAGGAATGAAGATGTAATGCTATTTATCTCATGAATTATTCAAAAACTCCAAGTAGGAAAGAGAATGTGAAAACTAAAGTCTTTTAAAACACAGGAAACGCCCATTTTGCCCAGACAGATACAGACATACATGACATTATGTTTACTAAAATCCTATAAAATCCCTTATCAAAGGATTGTAAAGTGCCATGGAAGGATTAAGTCAGCCTTGGACCAGTTCTTCAAGGTTAAATCAGAATTATTATGTCGCAGAGAGAAAAATTCTGCCAGGTCGCGCAGACTTCCCTGGCAAAAACACGGAGCAGGCAGAGAGTGTTCTGCAGTCCACCCTGGAAAATCCTTCCAGGCACAAAGTGAGAGCAGCCAGGGAGGCACAGGCTGATGCTGGGCTCGGTGGCACAAGGCAGCTCTGGGGGATGCTGCAGCCAGGGCTCGGCGCTGGCAGCACCCCCAGGGCCAGCCCAGCACGTACCTTACGGTCCAGGTGAGGCAGGCAGAGCCCAGCACGTACCTTACGATCCAGGTGAGGCAGGCAGAGCAGTACCTGTGCCCACACAGCGTCTGCAGGGCTTTCCTCAGGATGTTGTTGCAGTTGCTGCACAGGTACTTCTGGCCGGGCACGTCCTCACAAATGCTGGTGGGGTATCCGAAGGGAAACTCGTTTTCGTCAGGAGAAGAGCTGGGGGTGTCCTGCAGGCTGCGGGGGGTGTGCTCAGCCATCTGAAGGGACTGCTGACCCAGGGGAGAGAAAAAGCAGGGGCTCAAACACGGCACACGCTGACTTTGGTGTGAGAGGATGTATCAGAGGCCCCGAGCGGCCCCGAACCCCAGCGGTCCCTGGGCTGTGTTTAGCTCGGGCTGCAGTGACAGGCGTGACCAAATGTCACAGTGGGGTTCGACCTGGTACCGGCAGGAAATTACTGTAAACCTTTAAAATTTCCCTCAAACATAACACGTAAACAGCCAAGGTCCTAAAAGGGGAGGCTTGGGGTTTTCTTTCAGGAGTTTTTAGCTTGTAGAAAGGTGAGCTGCAATCCCATCAGTCCTCACCACACAGGATTGTTTCTGTAGAGTAAATCCCCAACCACAGTCAATTCCTAGCAGCCAAAATTCATGATTTCACTCCACAGACACAGAAACTGAGCAGCTGGTGTGTTGACAGTGACTTTCCTGAAGTCATAAACTTGTGTGGAATGACAAAGGAAATCCCAAGTCCACAAACCCTTAACGCTGTGCTCTGACCAGGCACACCTGGAGCCACACGTGCCAAGGTGTCAGGCACATTCAGTTTGGTTTGGTTAATAAGAGCTGTGCAGAGGGATATTTTTGGAAATGCAGCCAAAACCGATTCTGGTGACTCTTGGAAAGTTCAAGGAAGGTTTTCACCCAGGGACCTGGTGCAGTTTGATTATAATAATCCCTTCATAAAGCTGGTTTTCTTCCCCGTAACAGTACTGACACACCATAACCTATCTCAGTATTATCAATAGCCACGCTGACTAAGAAATCTGAAAATAAATGAATCAAGGCTGCCGTGGGCAGGCCGGGCTGGCGGTGTGACTGCCGTGAGCTGGGCAGGGCTCGCCCTGGCCTTGAGGCTCTGCTCTGGGAACAAACAGCGTTTTCCACGGCCTGGCGTGGGCAACTCCCGTGGCCTCTGCAGGCACCTGAGCGGGAGCTCAGCAGTGACCGCAGGGGCTGCCCAACCTGCCGGAGCATCGAAGTGAGCCCGGTAACAGAAACGCAATGGAACCGGGCCGGAGGTGCGGCGGGTGGCTGCCGGGGGCACGGGGCGCACGAACCGCGCACCGCCCGCAGCGCCCGCGGCCGCGCCGGCCCA